>PVJX010004632.1:5794-92934 GCA_004027295.1 Dolichotis patagonum
AGAAGAAATTAAAATAAGCATGTTTTATTTCACGGATGAGAGTGAGACTGTTTGTCAGCCTCTGTGTGAACCTGCAGGCTCCTGTAGCACAGATACCCCTTTGTAGTGAGTAAAAGTAAACCCTAGGAACTCCCAGGAGGCCTGTGGAGCCTCCACTGGTCTTGACATGTGATATTTTCTCACTTCTGTGGTGAATTCTTCATGGTTCAGATGGTCTTTACTGCACTTTTAAATATCTGATTAGAAACTTTTAATTTATCTTCCTGTTTATGATATTTAACTTAGTGACATTACATTGCGATTATGTTGCAATAGTCATTGTTATTTGTTGAGACTAATTCTGTGGCCTGTTTTCACACGCTATGCCATATGTGCAGGTGAAGAATCCGGATTCACAATCAGAAACTAGGTTTCTCTAACTTCATCTCATAAGCCTATTTGAATGGCTTAGATGTACCACATACTTTTGAATTTTTTTGTCTGTTTGGTCTGCCAGTTGAGCAGTGGATTAAAATATTTATTCCCTTCATGATAATATATTTTTCCAAATATGTACTACATTTGACAGTTTTTCCTTTATGAATTTTCAGGCTGTAAAGTTAGTTGCACACAAATCTACAATTTTGCTTTTTTGCTAAGTTCATCACTAGAAACGGATATTCTTTGTTTTACTAGAGCCTTTCAAGTTAACATTTATTTTGCCCATACTTTTATTATCAAATATGTGAGGGCAATAGCTATTGCTTTTTTTCTAAATAGTATTTCCAAAGAGAATATGATACATTGCCATCATCTGTCAATCTACTTTTATTTGTTTAGTTCACTTACATTTATCACTGATATTTCATCTTTATCTTATTTTATATATGTCCTTTTTGTTTTGTCGTGATTTTTCTTTCCTTTAGATCCACCAAGGTTTATGAAAATTAGTGTATTTCTTCCCCACTAACTAGAAGTATAACCTCTACTTCTATCTTCGTGTGTCATTATGCATTTTTTTGTACCGGGAATCGAACTTAGATCCTCGTGCTAGAGAGGCAAGCACTGTACTGCTGAGCTATATTCCCAGCCCTGCATCTTTGACTTATTCTAAAAAGTCTACTGTTTCTTCTGTTCCCAAACTTACAATGTTTTAACTCCTACCCTTTTGTTTTACATGTTCCTATCTAAAATTTTTTATTGCTGCCCGCATATCACTTTTTATAGTTTTATTAACATCTATCTCATTCTTTGTTCAATATTTGTCATGCTTCTTAGGCTTTTTACCTGTAGGATTATTTTCTCTCTTTCCTTGGAAGCATCTTTGCATGTGGGGATCGGATGAGGCTGGCCTCTGTTTTTCATTGTCTAAACATTTAATCAACTGTAGAATTCTGTGGTCTTCTGACTGTGATTACAGAGCTACAGGGGCAGTTAGTCATCTACACCATCACCCCCCACCCCATCCCTGACACCAGGGTGGCTCCACCACACACCCTCCCCAGTGCCCATGAAGCTGCAGTGCACCAGCCAGAAGCACAGTCTCCCTCATGAACTCCAGCATTCTGCACATTTGAAGAAGCCTAGAAAGAGCAAGATATGTACAGAAAGAGATTCACAGACAGCACTTAAAACCAAGGGAACTCATGCTTTAATAGACACTGAAATCACAAAGGAAGAAGGCCAAGTGCCTTAGCAGTCTCAATAAAAATATGAAGTTCTTTTTACATGGCAAATTTTGTAATATAAAAAGTTTAATGCCATCTGGAAACTGTGTAATTTACAAAAACAGTCCATGTAGGCCAAAGATGGCTAACACTGCATTTAAGAGCGTGAGTGGCAAGTGGGGAAGGTGGCGGAGGAGGGTGGAGGGCAGAGGGCGCAGGGCGGAGGGCAGGGAGCGGACGGGGAATATCGCAGAGGGGTCCGGCACAGTCAAGGGCCTGGGTCACACACTACATGTACAGTGGGTTCAGATGAAACAACACAACATGTGAGGAAAATTATACAATTTTACCTTTTGCCTGCTTACTGAAGCAAATCAGATTATTGCATATTTGTCCAACTTGAACCAAAACTAGCAGAGCTACTGGGCACACAGGCAACTTGCTTATGCTTGCCCACTGGAGGGCCCCTGGGGCAGATGACAGTGGGTCAGGACCAGGTGGGCAGCACCTCGCCTCTTATCAGAGTGGACTGTGAATTTTTTAAAAAATGGATTGGAGGTGAAAACTAATTCATTTTCTGCACACAAAAGTGGATCAGATTGTAAGTTTTAGTAGCTAATTCTCTTGTGGTACTTTGACTTGGTCAGAAACATCAAAGTAGTTTGAAATTCACTAGAGAGAATTAAGATAGTTTACAACCTCGCTTTATGGTCCTACCAAGGTTTCTAGGAGAGGAAGATTTTATTGCTTATCTTCAGTGTATTTGTTTGCATCTGATGGAAATACTGTAGGACAAGGCTTTGGCTCCTGAGTTAAAAAGAAACAGATTCAGTACTATCTGCCAATGGTAAGCAAAAAAATCATTTTTTTATAAATTTACCCACATCCATTACTCTTCCTACAAAAGGAAGAGCCAGTGGCTAAGCAGTAACATGCTCTAGCCTATGTGGTCCTTTTGTGCTCAGGGTCCCATCATGCACATCAGTCTTAATCCACTTCCTGACACTCATTTGTCCTGAGTTTCAGAAACAAAACATTATTCCAGTTGTGTCACCTGTCATCTACACCACAAGTCAGCAAATTTTCTCTTAAAAGGCCAGGTGTTAGCCAGATACAGCATGCCGCTGAAATCCCAGCTACTCAGGAGGCTAAGGCAAGGATCTCAAGGTTGAGGTTAGCCTGGACAATTTAGTGAGACACTTGTCTCAAAACAGAAACTAAAAAGGGCTGGGGATGTAGCTCAGTGATAGAACACATACCTAGCATGCATGAAGCCCTAGGCTCCATCCTCAGTACCATTAAAAATGAAAAAAAAAAAGGTTTGCACTCCATTACTTTAGATGTTTTGGGCTAAGAGGCAAAATCAAGATTACCATGTAGCTACTTCCGAAATCATTTAACAAGGTAAAATCTAACCTTATGGCCATAAAAAACCAGATGGCTTACCAAATTTAGCATATGGGTCATAGTTGCCAACCCCTGATCTATACAAAGAAATCTATATGAATTATATAATCTTGCAAAATTTTTAAGTGCATAATTTTTTCAGTGTAGCCTGAAAAACTCACTTTGATTTGAGGATTTTTATATACATTTCACTCTTACAGAAACACCAAGACTGACAGACAGTAAACATAAAAAAAAAAACAATGATTCTGGTGATCCTTAGATTGATAACATTATTTTAACAACTTTGTTATTCCTACACTGGAATTTATGTCTAAGACAATGAAAACAATTTTGTTTGGCTCTTGAGGCTGAAACCTAAAATAACAACGTACTTGGGATAAAGCCAGGTCACTCCGGAAGACTTCCTAGGTGGCTTGATAACCACAGGAAGAGGGCTGGAGTGCAGGGATTTGCTCATGGTAAGCAAGTGAGGCAGTGCCCACAAACGGTGCAGAGCTGGGGCTTTCCTACAGGGCTCCTGGGCACTTGGGAAAGAGGCTGGGCAGATGTGCTAGGAAAGGGACACCCAGCCATCTATACATGGGTTAGATGTTGGCTTTGAGGTGTATTCTTTGTTGTTGAGGACCTGATTTCATTATCAAAATGCACAGTGCTATAAATTTGGCTTTGTTTTGCTACACTGGTACTTTCATTACTAATTTTCACTAACATAAAAACATCTTCAAAATTGCTTAATTCTTTATAAAGTATTTCTCTTCCAGTGTTGGGGTCAGGGTTAGAATGTGCCATCCCTATTGTTTGTGAACATGGTTGTTGGGTTAAATGCAAAACTCTCTATGATTTAGCTCATGAGAATAACATAAACTTGCAGACATTTTTTCCTCAGAAGAGTATATTAAGGAACAGGTGAAGTGGGCAGTATATGCTTACAAAGTGGAGCTGGGGGTACCTGGGGGTCTTGATGTTCATGTCTCTCCTGCCAGGCCTGTATGTCCCCTCTGTATGCTGCTGATGCACCCTTGTATGACATACTTTCAAAGTGAGGATGAAGGATGAGAGAAGGAAGTTTAGCTGGAGAATGAATTTGCCAACTAAACTTAGTACTAATATGATTTTCAACATTTCATTTCTTTATTTTAAATAAATTAATGCTTGACCCTTCCTAACCTATTCCCTTGTCTGGTCTGAGCTGGTCCTTAAGTACACCACCACAGCTGTAGGAAAGGTCCAACTTCATTTCCTATGGTTCACATCGCCTTCTCTAATTCGCTAATTTGGGTGTACATGCCAGCCAAAGGTGCTCTGCTTTTTAGGGTACAGACAGGAGTCTTCTGCAGTGGCTGAGGCAGCTCACTGTGGCACAGGCTCTGGGCTGGCGGGAACCTGGCAATGGACTGAGAGAGAAGAGGTTTGCAGGGCCTGGATTTAGGAAAAGAGAATACAATTAAGCAGCTAATACAAGAGAATGGGGGGTGGAAGGAGAGGTTCTGGTTCAATCTAGTTAGCCAGAGGAGTGATTTTTTTTAACTTTTAAATTTTTTAAAATATTTTTTCCCTTAATAAGCAAACTGAATAATTTTAACCTTTCCCCTCAAACTTGATAATTGCTTATGATGTATGACTATTCAAAATTTGATACTTTAAAAAACTTTCTGAGCTTTTAAAAATAATGGTTATAAATGCAAAGTCCTATTGATACTAAAACCAAGTTGTTTATCCATGTACAAAAAAGGTCAGTAATGTTTTAAAAGCACAAAGTTGCATTTTAAATCACAATTGCATAGTTCTAAAATGCCTGGATAAGAGTTACATAAACTTTTTAAGAAAATTCAAGTTTGGCTGATAGTAGGGCCCAGAGCTTGATGGAACAGAGCAGTTCAGGCTGGAAGCACTGTTTCAGTGTGAGTTATTGCATTGTTGCTGGGATGTTACAATATCACGAGACCAAAATCGCTACAATTTAATCAAAAATCATTGGCATTTTAAAAACCATTATTCTGTTTTTGGCTAATATAACATTTGCATGTAGAATTCAACTTAAATTTTCTATATCCCACCCCCAACCAGCACCTGAAAGCCTTAGAAAAGCTCTATTTGTACTTCTGTGTAAAAAAGGTACTGCATATAGAACTCTTAGCAAAATATGCGCTCCCTTTCCTCTCTCATCCCAGAACCATGACCATTTTTGTACAAAATCCTGTTGAAGAATCACATCAAAGATGAGAAACAGGGAGTTCAAGGTAAACATTTGGTGAAGAGTGTGGACAATGCCAGGAGCCTCCTGTACCAGCCCCACAGACGTCCTGGCTTTGGGTGCATCTGGTCCAGAGGGGCCCCGTGTGAGCACACGGTGGCTGTGGGTGTGGGAGAGCCCCTCGCCCAAAGAGCCCACCCTAGTGAGGTGGTGCTGGTGGCTGTGTGGGGTGACTGCTCCAGACGAGGGGACAGCCCAAGGGACCTCGGGACCCTGTCCATGCTGCTGTGCACTGAGTCATTGGGCAGAAAGACGCTTTAGCATTTGGAAGAAGGGAAAAACCTTCCTGGGGAGAGGAACTTGTAGCCATTAGCAGAAGGGAGTCTTAGGGGACGTTCGGGTGCCGGGGTAAGAGGGCTGGTGGGCAGCAGCGGGCCCAGAGTTGTAGTCTCGGTGCGCCAGTGGCCGTTAGGAGGGGCTCTGGAGGGGCCCTCGTCCCGCCGCTGCACAGACAGCTCCTGAAGTTCCAGCTTATCTGCCTCTTCCTCCTTCTTGCTGTGCCGAGGTGACAGGTTGAGCAGGCTGAGCACATCTCTCTTGGAGGTCATGGTTCCCGGTGGCCCACGCGCTGCTTTCACGGGACCTGTGGAATGCGGGGCTGCGTTCTGCCAGAACATCTTCAGGTTGTGCACAGCCTGCACCTTCTCATCGATGGCTGCCAGCTTCAGCTTGTCCAGGTCAGGAGCATCAGCCGGACTCGAGCGTGCGGAACCTGCTGAGGAGTAGGAGAGCGCAGGGGATGGGGCACTGCCCGCAGGGGACTGGTGGCCTGAGCTTGGCGACATGTTCCGTGGTGACTTGGAAATGTGCGCACTGTAAGGAGAGCTGGGATACTTCAGTTTAAAGAGCGGCTGATCAGACAAGGAGGCCTGGGAGTCACAGCTGGGGGACGGGCGGCCACTGTGCTGGTTTGGGCTGTCTTTGAGGGATGCCTCTGAAGTGGTAGGGCTGATATACCCAGAGCTCACCTTGGGCAGGGATGAGCTCCTGGCTGGGGGCTTTGGCTTGACAGTGACTGGGGATGGCTGGCTTTTCTGATGGGATAGCACAGGCCTGCTGAAGGCGCTTGTTTCTGACGCCCTGAAGACAGTGGCACTGCTGTTTGGCACTGACACACCATCTTCCCGACTATGACTCTTGCCCACCTGACTGCCACTCCTCTGAAGACGCTCCACTGCCATCAAGTGACTCTGCGTCTCCTCTAGGATTTTCTGAGCCAACTCCTGGGGATCTAGCTTTGGGTTGCTTTCTTCTTGGGACTTCACTGTGCTGTCTGTCTCTGTGCTGGACTGGTCCGACTCACCCGTGTCTGAGCTTGCTAACTTCCCCACCTTCTGGAAGGGCGAGTTTGGGCTAGGGATCAGAGTCATCTTCACTGGAGAATTTGGAGTGCTCACGCTGCCCTTGGAGCTGACCGAAACCTTCACACCTGCAGCCGCCTCAGCATGGGGCTGCCTGTGGTCTGGGGAAAATCGCGTCTTTTTGCTGTCCTGGTAGGCTGCCAGGGGCTCTGTGCTGATGATGGAGAAGCCCTCGTATTCTTCCTCTTCTTTGCTGTCGGCAGGACGAGTCTGTGGGGACAGCTGGCTCCGAGGTAGGGTAGATCTCTGCGGGTAGTTGTTCTTGGGCCTGTCGTAGTCCTGCCGTCCTCTGGGGCCTCCAGCTTCTGACCCCATCTCGGGCTTGGACACGAAGCTCATGGAGGAGGCAATGGAGCTCAGACTGTACACAGAGATGGCATCAGAGGCAATGCTTTCGGCCCCAGTGGGTGAGAAGGGTGGATGCTGGTAGCCCAGGGGCAGAGCATTGGAGACAGACTGGGCTGATGCCAGCGACTCCAGAGAGGATGAACTGTCCAGGCTGAGGCGCTTGGGGAGCTCCGTGGAATCTAAGCACAAAGCAGTTAGAATTTTATATAGTTTTGTTTTTCCTTTCATAATGACCAATCTTTATTTGCATAGAAGCTAGCAAATAATTTGCAAGTACTATGTATCTCTAACTCACAATCCTGTAAATATAGTCTGACTGGAAAGAAAAACATCTTACAAACAAAAGCACCCTGGGGAAGCTCATCCACACAGCTCAGCCCTTCACTACCACAGCAATCTCCACATTGCTGCCAGTCACACTGGGCCAGCAGAGGGACCCACATCTGCTTTCCTGCCTGACCGGGGCCTGGAAGCAAACTGTGGTGTCTTTCGTCTTAAACCCCACACTTCCCATCTATTGGCTCCAATCAGCTGCTCTTCTTTCTAGCAAGCAGCCCAGGCGTTGTCTACACTTGCTGCTCTCCAAACTGTCTCTCCTCCCACCCTCTTGACCCACTCCACTCAGGCTTTTGTCCATACCCCAAACTCAGTGTTTCCCACTCAGTTCTGCAGTAGGACAGCCTGCCACCAGTGACTATACCTACTCTAAGTCACCCTTATCTTTGTGACCCACAGAACACACTCCTCTTCCCCTCTGACCTACAGGGACCTGGGTACTTCCATGCACTGTCCACGGCAGCCTTTTCCTGGATCTCAGATGCAGGGAAGCAGCTGAGTAAGTTGGCACCTGCTACTGCCTGGTCTCATGCACCCGCTGCACCCTGCAGAGGGACAGACTCAGCCTCTTGCCATATTCTGCCAGGGTCACTGCTCTCCTCTCACCTGTTCCCCCCTCCCTGCCACCCTCCAGCCTACTGCCTGTACTGTCACTGTCTCCCCAGGACTGTAAGTTCGGGAAAGCTAGTGTCTCTGTTTACTGCTCTTCAAGTCTCTAATACTACATCCAGTCTGATCACTCCCTGTCCTGGGGCATGGCTGGCAGCACAGGGGCTACATGGAAGAAGGGTTCTTACCAAAAAGAGACAGCAGGGACTGGAGTGCAAAGTGCATGGTGCGCCGACTTGCTTGTTTCCCAGTTTTCAGAATAACTTCCTCCTGACCCACCTCACAGAGATCAAAACCTAGAGAATAAAAGAATATATGCATCTGTTTCCATGTCCAGATGCTGAATGCGGCCAGTGCTGTGGGTTCCTTGAAATATCACAGGGTGCTTGCATGCCCATCAGCAAGCACCCAGTACTCGGGCTTTCAGGCTGCTTTACCCAGCAGAGCGCCACCTACTGCATGCAGGTACCACTGCCTGGCTCTCTGTGCAGCTCTGGCTGCTGCTTTCCCTGAACCAGGTTCCTGAGAGCTGAGGTCCAACTTAACAAGTTCATTATCAATTGGCTTTTTTCATCTGTTAACAGAAACTCACAGACTCCCCAAGCCGAAAACTCCATTCAGCACTAAGCCTACTAGGTGAAGCTGGTGTATAAGGAGGCAGTGATTTTGCAAGCATGAGAAGAAATTGCCTACATGTCCTTTGTCTGCTCTGAAAGTGAGCTTCAGGACACAGAGGATCTGCTCATTGGGTTGAACAAGCCTACAGGGGCTTTCCTGCCTCTGCCAATCCCAGAGGTACTACTCCCTGGTGCTAATGGCTCTAATGAGACTCAGAGCAGGCACAACAAAAGGTGGAAAGCTTTCTGAGCAAGAGGCTGGGTAAGGAGGTGTTGATACCATGCTTACACAATTTTAAGAGACATTATAGCTAAGCAGGTGGTGTGCCTGTAGTCCCAGCTACTTGAGAGGCTGAGGCAGGAGGGTTGCTTAAGACCAGGATGTTCAGGGCCAGTCTGTGCAACATAGCAAGACCCTGTCTCGAAACCGAAATAAAACTAAAAACCAAAAATGAAGAACCAAAAACCAAAACAAAACAAAGAGACATTACAGAGGCAGCCAGTAAGTATCTCTCTTTGGGAAGAAGCCAAACACCGATGCTGTGGCTTATGAGTATCCAAACTGGGGACCACTACACAAGACTTAGGGGCTAAAGAGTCTTCTGCGTGGAAAGTCTTCACTTGGCCTCCTCAGTGCACTGAGCTCTCCCTGAAGCCAGACGAAAGACCTGGTTCTGGTCTCCCAGGGCACAGGGCAGCTAGGATGCTGAGCTCTGTCCTTCGATTTTGCAATCTTCAAATAACAGGAACCTCTATACATAATGCTGCTGCTGTTTCATGAGGGAGCACTTGAGCATGGGTGCCAAGGGGGATCTCTCTCTTTTATTCTGATTCAAGGGCTCTGAAACTGCTGTTTCCTTTAGAGTGTACTTACTTCTAGTACACTAGAAGTGAGGTGTACTTCAAGAGACACGGAGCATTGCGATTACTTTGGGACATTTTCCTCCCTGAACTGGAAAATAAACGAGCCCTAAATGCAACAAGCAGGTCTCAGGTAATCTAGCGCTTAAAAATCAGTGACAAATTATGTAAATGTAATATTTCTGTTGGGAACTTGTTACTGCTGCCCTAGACCTGGGCTGTCCACACCACAGACAGCCTAATAGTGCACTGGGCTGGCTGCTGTGGCCCAGCTGAGGACAGGAAGGGCAGGTCTCTGGGCTGCAGAGCCTCCGCACAGCACCCTGCTCCTCCTCTCCTCCCCTACTGTGAGCCGTGCGCACTGACCACCACAGTCCCCACCAGCGGAGGCCAGTGGGGATTTCTTGTGTTTCTTACTGGACTCTGCATGTGGTACAGCTGACAAGGGCATTGGAAACATGAAGTTCGGTGCAGAGGGCCGTCTCCCTCAAGTCACACCACACCCAAGGAGGGTCAGGCCTTGTGGAGGGAGCTAGCTCTTCCTTTGTAAGAAAGACATAGCTTTGTCCTGGACTAGCATATCTGTGTCTGGGCCCCAAGACTGGCCAAAGGCTGTCACAAAAAAGGAGCTTCGTGGGCACGGACCTGGCTGTTTCACTCTGGTCTCCATGTGTTATTGACTACATTTATTTGGTTGAAAATTTATTGGGCTTACCTTATTTATACCAGGGAGACTGCTTAAATTCACAGGGAAGAAGAAGAAGGAAGAGGAGGAAAAGAGAAAGAAGAGGAAGAGGAAGAAGAGGGAGGTAAAGAAGAGGAAGAGGAAAAGGAGGAAGAAGAGGAACACAAAGGAGAAGGAGGGGGGAGAAGAAAGAATAAGGAGAAGGAGAGGAAGAGGGAGAGGAAGAAGAAAAGGGAGGAGGAGGAGGATAAGGAGAATAAAGGAGAAAAGCAAGGAGTACAGCTACTCAGGGCTTCTTTCCCCCTTGAAACAAAAGGTGTCAGACCTAAGTGGAGGTGGGCTGAACATAGGTGAGAAAAGATGGCCTGGTGCTGAATACCTGAGTCTACAAGCAGGAAGAAACTTTCTTGTTAAGGAATCACTGCCCTGCAGTGTCTGATGGCCAGTCCCTGTGACAGTGAAGTCAGACTGCCATCGCCAAAGGCTGTCTCCACCTCTCAGGTTAGAGCCTGAAGATGTTCCACGTCTCACCCAACCCTGCATCACAATGGGGCTGGGCCAGTTCCTAGGCCTGGCTCTTCCCTCACTCTCATCCTGGGGCTCTCAGGCCTGCCTGGCCACCCCTCTTCCAGCCTGGCACAAGCCTGGGCTCCCTCACCTTCTGAAGAGCTGCGCGAAGGTATGGCACTGATCAGGCCTGTCTGCTTCGCTAGAATGCAGACTAGCAGGGGAGGATTTTTCAGAAGTCTTTTGGTCACCACCTAGAACACTGTGTTCAAGAGAAAGTTGTGAAGTTGCTCTCAAGAAGTCTCCAGGCAATTAGTGGGGTCTTGCGAGGGCATTTTATCAACAACAGGCCTGTTATAAGCAAATTATGATCATGTCAGGAGCTGCTCTGCCATTTTACAAATTGTGGGAAAGAGACAGTAAGCTTCCTGGATGGAGCAAGGACCTACTGTGGGCAGCTCTAGGTGCCCATGGCTACATCACAGGTGGTATCAATGTACTGTTTCCCTGCTGGTTCCCAGAGCCAGTGATGGGACCAATTAAGTGAAATCGTTGTTTTATTACTGTAATTATGAGCTTTCTTTGACTGTTATTCATGGCTTAAGCTTTGACAATACTGGAATCTAGCAGATTCCTAGTAAGATGATGTGTTCAAATGAGAAAGGGGACATCATGATATAAGGAAATGGGAGAAGTCTGGAGGGCCACTTGGGACTCATACTAAGGCACTAGAATCTTTGACTAAACTATTTTTAAATAATATAGTAAGAAAACATTGAGATAAGACACATAAGAGTCTGCCAACTTTACCCAACAAAACCAATAAAAACAGGTTTCAGTGAAAATTGGAGATAAGGAGTCCATCATTTCAAAGATGCTGTGTCCTACCGAGAGCTGCCAGGAACTCATGGCACCCTGGGAGCCGCCATAACTGGACGCTGATGGAAACCTGAATGGGTGCCGAGGTGAAGTCCTGCTCCTTCTCACCAGCCTGCAGCTGGACCAGCACCTGGTGGAGCTGAGGAGGAAGGACAGACATGAGCAGCTAGCAGCCTTGGGACTCAGCCCCAAGTAACCCCATGTCACCTGTCACTGCCATCACTAATGACCCTCTCACTTTCCATGTGCACAGCATTGGTAATTCTTCTTAAACCGCCATCATACCTACTGTCCTCTCTGGGGGGAGGCCAAGGGACAGCAAAGGCTGAGAGGCCTCCTGGGGCCCGGGTTCTGCCACCAGCCTTGCATCCTTCCTTGCGCACAGAGGAGGGCCAAGGAGAGGAGGAACAAGTGAGGGGACCAGTCACTTCCCTTCTTTCTACTAATGTATTAAATGGAAGTCATCTTTAGGATCCTGAGGTACACGGTAAAGAGGAATCCAACACTAACTACACTTGGAGCCCCAGCACTCATGGACGAGCCCAGGGGACCTGCTCAGGCATGGCCCACACCCCAATCTGTGAGCTCTACCCAGGGCTCTTTTTGTGGGTTCAAAGAGTTTCTCGCTTACTATTTTTTGTTCCTGTTCTTCTAGTGGACTTAAAATGCCAAACCAAGGATACAGGAGTGTTGAACAGGAAAGGGGAGCCAGAGCAGAGAAGGGGACAGACCCCTGAGCCGGTGGCACTGGGCCCCCAACCCAGAGCTCCACAGCCCACTGGGCTTTGCCAGCCAGTGCCAAATGCATAGCGAGCTCAGAGCTGCAGGGGACTCGGGGTGGGTGGGTGGAGGGGCTCACCTGACAACAGTTGCTACTTAAAGTTGTACTCACCATTCCCACCATATTTTTAACAGCCTTCGGCCAGCAGATTATAAGAAGAAGAAAGAAAAAGAGAGAGAAAGAAGAGAGTTTAGACTCAAGCACAGCTGTTACGCACACGAGCTGATTGCTGCCTTAGGAAGCACCGCACTGGCCGGCTCTGACCAGGAGAGAGCGAGAGGCAGCGGGACGGACGCAAAGGAGACGAGCAGCCACCCAGGCCAGGCAAGTCAGGGCGCAGGGGCAGGGGCAGCTAGGCCCTACCCTACCTTCCCAGGGGCAGCTCAAGGGGTCAGGGGCATGGGCATGGCTATAGTTCCTGAGTGACTCTGTGGGGGAGACTCAGGCCTCATCCTTGGGGCTCCACAGTGCTTCAGCCTGAAACTCTGTGTTCCCACTGAAAGCAAGAAATTTAAACAACTGGCTTTTTTGGGCTCTCAGCCTTGTATTGTAAATGTAATAGTATAATTTTGGCATTAAAAATTTTTTTTATAGATCACAGTCTTCTAGGCATCTTGGGTTCTAGGTGTTTTAATAAACAATGTTCTGAAAGTGTCTTCCTGGTGCTAGTCAATAAGCAAAGGTAACAGTACAAAATGAGCAGGAACCAAGAAAGGGAGTAGTCACAGGGTGGTTCTAAATCCTGGATAGAAACAACCCCAGGCAGCAGGATACCTCACCCCCACCCCAGCGGCCTCACCCACACAGGAATGTTTAACAGACCTCATCACAATGTGTGCTCTCTTTTCAAGCAATCACACTGCACAACAACCAGAAGAAACTGTCTTGCACTCTTACAAGGCTTCTCCACCACCCAGAAGGTCCACCACCCAGAAGCTCTACCACTCCTATGTGACTGTCACCTGGGGCTTAGTGCAGGCTCTTGCCAGCCAACAGGAAGGTCAGGTGGGTACAGAGAAGCTCCAGGGCCAAGTTGGCAAGATGCTAAGGAGTAGAATCCTCCATGGTCCTGAACGAGATGCACATTCCCTTACCAAAATCACATCTCCAGAAGGTGCTCAGTAGAGCTGACTGCTCACTACTGTGCCTCAGTTGCTCCCCACTGTCACCCCTCAGTGGTTCCTGGCTTTCAGCACAGAACATGCATCAGAGAATAAGTACTGGAGCTCTGCAGCCGTCATGGTACAGGGGCTGAATGCCTGAAACTCAGGGATGGTGGCTGTGACCTTGTCAATGAGCTGAAGAAGTTGGGTGGGACGACAGGATGCAGAACAGCACTGAATGGAAAGTCAGGAAATGCCTGGACTGCAGGTGACAGGACCTTGAAGGCATCCTCTGAAGGTCCTCCATGTCCCTAGAGCTGACTGCCCAGAAGGACGCAGCTTGGGCGGGCCCAGTACATGCCAGGGAGAGTGGTTCTCTTCCTCACAGACCTTACCCTTCTCTCCTAATCATTCTGGCTAACAGCAGCAGTGCACCCATATCATTTGCAGGTCCTATCTCAGGCCAGTATATACTTTGTCTTTCTAGCCCCACACGGTCCACATGCCTTGGCTCTGCTGTCTGGGCTCTACTTACCCGGCTGATGAGCTGCTCGCCTGTCTCAGAAGCAGTGATGAGTTTGCACAGGGCCTGAAGGGCAGGGTTGGGCAGACCTAACCCAAGACAAGGATGAAAGTTATTCAGAGGGAACTCTGTACCCACATTTCTGCCACCTTCCAGGGAAAAGCCCAAATGCTCAGCATTGGTGGCATTTTTTGGTCAGCCTGGCCCAGAGTGACATGTACATCTATGTGGCTCTTGGGAGACTTGGACCCCAGCAGAGGAAAGACAGAGGCATTGCCCTGCTACAGTCTTCTGGGTGCAATGACAGTGCTGGGACTCCCTTGGGTTCTTAGGCAATCACCTCTGAGTCAAGCACCAAGGGAAGCCCCGAGCACGTGCACCTCCTTCACTCTGGTGGCTAAGCGGCTTTGTCAAAATCACAGTTGCCAACAAGGATTTCAGTTGCAACTGGTATTTGCTCAGCACAGCCTCATATCATCCCCAGAAAGGGCAGAGCAGGAACAGTGCCTGCCCAGTATGGATGCCTCACCATGCAGACTGTAAGACAAGGTGAAGAGAAAGTGTGTGCCCCAGATTAGCAATAGGAAGCTGCAGCTGGGGCTCCCTGTCACTTCGCAAATCACTTGCTATCGCCCAGCTATAACACCTAGCTTTCTGAATACGGGGACCATAGCTACCCACTACTCTGCCCCTGCTGTGCACCAGACCCTTGGCCGTCTGGCTGTACCCGGGACTGAACAGGTCTGTGCCTACCCAGCAGGGACTGGAGTGTGCTGCTGCACTGCTGGAGCCGGTCGCCTGGATCGGAAGTTGGGAAGAAGACAGCTGCCGGCAGGCCACTGGCTGGGGGATCCAGCCGGAAGCCCACAGCAGTGAGGAGGGCCTGCCAGCCAGGGATGCCACCCACTTTGTTCTCCACACTCTGCTGGGAGGTGTACATGGCATTGCGCTGCCCATTCTGGATGCGCTGCAGTGATTTCTCCACCTGGCAAGGAAATCAGAGTCAGAGACTGTGCTAGGCCTGGTTCCTCTCCGTGTGGCTTTGAGGTAACGTAGAGCTTCCAAAGTGAAACCAACAGAAGCCCAAGCATGTCGGCTGGGTGCTCAGGTGGGCATCTCAAAAGGAAGGGTCCTAAAGGATGATCTGACCATCAGGTGGCAAGTGTGGGTGTACTGAAGGATTCCATCCTTTCCCTCGCAGGAGGGGTCTGGCTCCAGACATTAATGCAACTTGCCTGAAAACAAGTCTCAGGACAGGGGCCTGCCCAACTATGGAGTGGCACCTTGTCGCTATAGCACATACTTCAGACTCCTCAGCATCCCCTTCTCTACCACAGCACCTCTCCCATCCAAAAGTGCTCACTTCAGAGCCCTGGCTGGAAGCACTCTCGTCCCGTACTTCCCATACCACCCAGCCTCTGGCATCTGTACACACACCTACACCTGGTTTGGCCTCTACACCTACAGAACTCTACTGCTACACCTCTCACCCATACTCTCCTCTTCATAAAGCGTCCTCCTGTCTTCTAGGCCGCAGCAGATGTCTGACACCCGGGGAACTTGCCTACTAACCACATTCATTCTGCGCTAGTGAGCATGTTGGCAGCACTACACATGGCCTTTCATGGGCTGACCCAAGGGGCCTCTCCAAGAGAAACCTCTGTCCTAAGATGTCACTAGTCCTGAGGCTTTTCTCAGTGATCCACTGAGATGTTGGGGCTCAGACATCATAGGCAACAGGAAGTGGGCATTCCTGAGCTGGAAGGCCCATGGGCCCACTGGGTCCAAGAAGTACTCAAAGTAGTGAGAAGGCAGGGGCTGGTGAACTTGACCACGACACCCGTATCCACGCCAGGAGCTAAAGCCAAGGAAAAAGAGAAAATGTGCCTAAGGGACCTCCAGGCTGTGGGGCAGCTGAGAAGCCTGGCCTGGGAGAAGAAAACCTATGGAGGTGAAGGCATTTTTTTTTTTGACCTAACAAAAATAGTTTAGAGCAGTGGCATTGAGGGAGGACTTAAGGGACAATGGGATCTGGGAAGGGACCCAGTGCTGAGCAATGGAAAGAGCAGTTTCCAGACACAGGTTGGCATCAGTGGAGCCACCACCCAATACCCTCTGGCCTATGAACACATCTGCCTATCACAGGGCTATAGGATGCACTGAGCCTGACCTGAGAGCTGCTTGGAGCATAGCCAAGGTGGGCTCACTTGCCATACACCAATGACTGTGAGGTCAGAGAAAATTCCTTCTAAGGCACAATAAGCTTGAGAAAGGGACACAATTTGTCTGTCATTAGATGTGCACAGAGAGCCACCACATCCAGGCCCAAGCCCCTGGGGTATAGAGGACCTACTTAGGTCTTCCCCATGGGACAAGGGGTTTGCATGGATCAGGGGACCCAGGTACCTGGAACCCAGTGTGCTCCCAGGCCCTGCATGGGGCTCTTCTTGGGATGCTCCCTCCTGAGCATGGAGAGGGCCATGGTGCATGCAGCTCCTGGCCTGCAAGGTGACCATGGGGCAGGGTCCTGGATATGGTATGGTTATGCTTAAATGCCACAAAGGTCAGGCCAGATCAGGATTTGTCCTCCTGCCTCAGTACTCTAAAAGACTAGGAATTGTAAATGAGGCTATCCTGGCCTTCCTAGGATAGCCTACCCTGTATCCTCCAGGGTGTACTTTTATCTTGCCTTCTCTTTTCCTCAGCCCAAGTTTGCTCTGAAGAGCCAGTTTCTCCCTCACTCTTTGCTTTTTACTTTTTCAAATAAACTTTGCTACCATTAAAAAAAAAGGGATCATAAAAGAGCAGAAACTGCCATCCAGTCTGTTAGCAAGGTAGAAAGATGGGACAGAGATTATGTCACTATTTCTTGCCCCAATTGGTAACTTCTAAATGTTTAGGTGATGTCAGGATTCCATGGGTACTCTCACCCAGACCCTGGAAATATGGAGGCAGGCCAAAGTTATAATTAGACTTTTAACTGCATGTGACAGGAAGATCACTGGCATCTGAAAATAAAGTATCTGTTAGCTACTAGGCCCTACTGTGTGCCAGCCACTCATATTTTCTCTAAACCTTACAATGATCTTAAAATGTTAGTTTTACCACCCCCTTCCAGGTGGTAAAGGTGAGAGATCAGGTTGCTAGCGACTTGCCCAAAGCCACAGGGAAACACTGTCTTCTACTGACCCGCTGTCCCGCAGTCCTGGGGAGGCATGTAGCATCCATCTATGACAGCCTACACACAGTGCCTTGTTCATGTCCCAGTGCCAGGAAACCCCAGCCCTCCCCCTGCAATTCATTTCCAACCAGCTTTTACTGGCTCCTTCCGCAGGAACAGCCCCAAGATACAGTCCCACGCTGGCCTCTTACCAGGTGCAGCAGTACTCGCAGGGCATCCCGTGCATGCTCTGGGTGCTGTAGGATCTCCGTGAGGGCCTGGCCAATGAGTGAGGAGGGACTGTTCAGCTTCACATCACTTCCAATGAGAAGAAACCCTGTAGAGAGCATGTTCCACTTCAGCAGAGGCTGGAAGCCCCACCCAGCTCTGCCCCCACCCCTAGCTGGTTCCACTCACAAAGCAATGCTCAGGTTAATTTAGTGGAGAGCCTGGCCCAGGCAGGACATTCACCTTGCCACAGCACCCTATGTCTCTTTCCTTTTAGGAATCAATAATGACCCACTATTCAAGTAAGTGAAGACTGCAGATTTACAGTGAGGGGATCTTGGGAGGTGCCTCCCAAGGAATGACTTGCTCTGCTTTCCCTAAAATTCCTCTGCATCTATCTCTCTGTCTTGAGGCTGGTTGGGAGGGGACATGCCCAAGATGAGGGGCGGGGACTAGCTGATGAGGGAGCCAGGGAAGAGATGTGCTTGAGTTCTAAGAATGAGCAAAGTAAGCCTCGGTGGGGAAAGAGCAAGGGTCGTAGGCATCCTTACCTATCTCCATGCTCAGCCCTTGGGTTCCCTACCAAGCACTCCTGTCTACATGGCCTGAAGGAGTCTTAGCCCTGTCATGTACACAAAGGGTTTGTGAAGACAACGAGCATCTCTAAAGTTAACAAGGCAGGGCAGGGGGTATAGTGCATTGGCAGAGTGCTTGCCTAGCATGCACAAACCTCTAGGTTCAATCCTGTTGTTTTGGAACTAGATACCGCCCGAGAGTCTCGTGCACTGAAGTGGGGCTTTTGGAAGGTGACTGAATTATGGGGTTGCTATGGCTACCTTGCTGTTTGTTAGGAGGCGAGGATGGGTTAGAGGCGAGTCACTGAGTGATGGCCTGGAAGGACAGCTCTCCCTCCCCAGCTTCTTCTCTCTGCTTCCTGGCTGCCACGATATAAGCAGTTTTTCTTCTCCCAGACCCTTCTGCTTTTTTTTTTTTTTTAAATCTTCTGGAATGTGGACTGAAAGTTCTGAACCATGAGCAAAAATATATCTCTCCTCGCTAGAGCTTTAGGTATCAGGTAGTTTGTTCTAATGACAAGGAGTATACCTAAGACAGATTTTGGTGCCAGAGAAGTGGGGTTGTTGCTATGACTCTATCTGACCAGGTAGTTTAGAAACATTTAGAACTGGTTCAAAGAAGGAGTTTAGAAAGTTTTGGAAAAGCTGACTAGTAAAACCTAGAATGCTGTGAGCCAAGCTTGGATTATAGAGTTTGGCTGGAGCTCAGACCAGAATGCTGATAGAAAAGCAGACAGTAAAGACCAGGGTTGGGAGGTTTCAGTTGGGGTTAAGGACTCCACTGGCAGTTGTACTCAAGATCATATGCATTATGCTGTGGCAAAACATCTATGTTTTGTTCATGCCTGGAGACTGTAAATGTCTGAGATTAGGGATGGCAAGTTAATTAATCTAGAAGAAATTTCAAGGCAGACCAATGTTCAGGCTACAGCACGGATATAGCTTACTGCTTTTAGCAAGATTCACTTCGAGAAATAGGAGTGAAAAGCCCATTTAAAAGACTTTGAGTTTCACCAGGAAAGAAGTTCTTGCAAAGGAGGGACCTGTAAAGTTTTGTTCAAGGAGAGCTTGGTTGCTGAAAATATTACCATTAAAAAAAAGTCAAGTATTTGGTATTAGCACAACAGAAAAGATGCCTTGATGGCATTGCAAGAATCAGAAGACCCCTCACTTCTCAGAGTAAAGGATGTAAAAATATAAAGTTTTCATTTGAGAAGAGAGTTTCTGGGCACTTTGTTCCACATGAGCCACTAAGGATATCGACTCATTGGGATTCAGTTCACAGTGCTTGGCCATTCAGGCACTTGGAGGCCTCTTCAATCATCATTCAAGGGGGCCTGATTACTGCTTGAGCTGCAGCAGACTTTGATGTCATCCATGTGCTGCTGATTTTATAGGTATGCAGAATACAAGAGTTGTGGGGGTCACGGAAACTGCCACTCAGATTTCAGGTAGTGTGCTCTAAAAGGGCAGTGCACTAAGCTGTGAGAGTGAAACAAAAAGTGAAATGGATGACCCAGCAAGACAGAGAAGCCAGGAACATGGGACATCTGAGGAAACACACAGACTGAACAAAGCTAGCTCTCAGAAGTCTGTAATTGGCAATGCTTTAGGGGTGGAGCCACCCAAGTGCCTTGGAGTTCACATTTTTGCCCTAGATTCTGGATATGGAGAATATGATGTTTGCACTGTTGAGTTTTAATACTGCTTTGGTTTTCCTTTCCCCTGTTATGGTTTATATTTGGATATTTCCACAAAGCCTCATGTGCTCATTTACGGGATTTTTGAAAGGTGACTGAATCATGGGGATGCTACAGTTAAATGTGAGGTCAGTGGGAGGAGCCTGTTTGGAAGAGGTGGGTCTCTAGGAGTGTGATCTGGAAGGGTATGTCTTTTCCTACACTCCTCCTTTCACTCTGCTTTCTGTCATGAAGTGAGCAGCTTTCCTCCACCTAGTTCCTTCCACTGCCAGCAACTGAAACTTATAAAACATGAGCCAAATAAACCTCTCCTTCCTTGCACTGCAGGCATCAGGTACTGTATCCCAGAAATGTGACTAAGATACCCCATATTTCTCCCTTTTGAAATGGAAATGCTTATCCTGAGTCATTATGTATTGGCAGTGTTTAGCTTTCTACAGGGGCTCACAGCTAAGAATTTGCCTTGAATCTTGAGAGACTTTGGAAATAAGACTTTTTTGCAATGCTGAACTGTTAAGACTTTGATAACCCTTAGAGATGGGCTAAATGCAATTTGCGTAAGGAAATACACATGAGTCCCTTGGATATCAGAGGCAGAATGTTATGGGTAGGTCTGGATGACTGCCAAGAGCTTCATGCACTCAGGCAAGACTTTTGGAAGGTGACTGAATTATGTGGTGCTACAGCTGAGTTGGTGTTAGAAAGTGGGGTCTGGTTAGAGGGGGGACGCTGGGGACATGACCTGGAAAGACATATCTTTCTTCCTGTCTCCTCTCTTCTCTGCTTCCTAGCCACCATGACATGAGTAGCTTTCCTCTGCCCAAGCTGTTAGGCCATGCCATTTCTGTGTTTAAGCCTGCCAAACACAGACTGAACCTTCTGAACTGTGAGCCAAAATAAGCCTCTTTACCCAAAATACCCAGGTACTGGGCACTTTTCAGCAATAAAGAAAATGACTAAGACAAACCCTATGAAAATAAAGAGAACAGTGTTATTGAAAATTATTTCCCCAAGAACAAAACTATAACTTCTATATTGTCTCTCAATAAAATTAAACCAAGATGCAAGAATATGACATCTATAAGCACCTGGGGGAGACCCACAGAGGGCCAGCCCCCCCCCAAACCTGTAGGATATTGTGTGAGGCTCAGCAGGGCTCTGAGCCCCTTCTGCCCACTAGGAGCATGAATAAAATAGGTGTCATATGATGAGAAGAGTGATGGGGTCACCTCTGATTGTCTCATCTTCTCGGAGCAGCAGTAGTTCAGCATCATGGCTAGACCATGAGCCTCCAAGCTGCCTACCTCCATCAGGCAGGGTAGGCAGCTGGCAAAGCAGCAAGTAAACACAGGCAAAACACAGCCTGCTGGACCAAATTTCAGCTATAGGAGGAAACAATGTTTCGTTTTGTTTGTTGACTAGTTTTTTTTTTCTAATGTTATGGCTATGCTGTAGAAGACCATTTCCTCTTCTCAGTAGTTGTTGCAGGCCCTGGCAATAAATCAGGGCCTAAGGGCAACACAGCCTAGCCACCTAGGGTCTAGGGACCCAGGGTCAGCGCCCGTAGTCACATCTTTTTGGGCGAGGCCTGGTGCTGTGGTGGCTCCATTTCTGGGCTTACCCAGCTTTGGAAAATGATACCAGTGTTGTCTGGATTTTAGAGGAAGAGCTAGGGTGAAGGTTATTTTGTTCCCAGTTTTAAAATATGTATACAGAATGGTATAGTCTTTGCCATTAAAGCAATAACATATAATTATTTGGAAGTATTTCTGATGTTCTTTCATTGCTGGCCTTCTGCTTGGCCCCAGAGCATCCTGGGCTATAGGGTCTTGTAGACTGGAGGACCAGGAACTGTGTGGACAATGAGAGGCCACTGGGGCCCTGGCTGGGTCTGTACTTGATGGGCCCTGGCCTTGAAGGGAGGCTCTTCTGCCTACTGAGGGCTGCTGTGGGCGTTTCCAATGTGGAGTCCAGGGAGGCAGACAGGTGCATGGCACTGAGAGCAGCTCAGCACCCCAGCTGTCAACTTCCACCCCTGCTGTCGGCACATCTTACAGGACTTCTCCTTCCATTCCCTGCGCCCTTTGAGCACTCTGGGCAGCCACTGAACACGCACTGTGGATTTCCCAGAACCTGCAGTGCCTTGTGTTTCACAAGAAAATTCAG
Organism: Dolichotis patagonum; assembly: GCA_004027295.1. Lineage (NCBI taxonomy): Eukaryota > Metazoa > Chordata > Mammalia > Rodentia > Caviidae > Dolichotis > Dolichotis patagonum. The sequence continues at coordinate 27,544 of PVJX010004632.1, forward strand.
TCTAGAGCTTTCAGATCCTCCTCGCTGTGGTCAGGGTGGTACCACCAGCACCACCTCAGCGTCTTGTTGTGGTACCATTGAGGACACTTAGGTTCAGAGTGGGTAAGGAATCTGTCTTAGATTACACAGCCATAGCATGGAGCTATCTCCATCCTGATCCTTGATCAAATCAAAGGCCTTTCCTACCAACATGGTGTTTTGAAGGAGGATGCCATGAAGTGGGTCACTCAGTTTCTGACACCAGTTCTGCACTGAGACTCTGAAAATGTCTGCTGTTCCCTGGCCTGAAGAGCAGTCTTTCTACCACAGTAGGACACCCATCTGGAAGACTGTAAGGTCCCCTCTCTGTATCTTCCACAGCTGCCCTCCCCTGCCTGCCAAACGAAGTGGGGAGCTACGGGGTCTGACCCCGAGGCCCACTTTGCAGAGCTGTGCAGCACCCTACCTGCCCAGTTGGAGGGGTGTGAGAAGGCCTTGCTGCTCTGCACCACCTTCATGGCCTCTCCCAGAGCAGCACTGGCCTTCAGGCCATTCAGCAGGGATGAGTAGAAGGCGTGGATGAACATCTTGGAAGCTGCCACTGGCACTGGCCACAGAGACACAAGGACACACTGTGCGCCAGCAGCCAGGAAGGCTCGTGTCAGTGCCACCACCCCATCTGCGGTGACCCTGCTGTTGGCCTCCTGGGAGGAGCCAAGTACCACAAGCTTCACGGGCAGCCGCAGGTCCAGGAGGTCAGCGGCTGTGAGCAGCAGCTCCCGCAGAGGTGGGCAGTCGGAGACGCTCTCGCCATCACTGGCATCGTCCTGTACGCGCAGGCACTCAGGTATTGTATAAGGGTGGCCGAAGGAGCTCTTGCTGCTGGCAGGGTTGCCGTCCACACTGGGCGTGAGGACCAAGGCTGACAATTTCCAGGAGATATGGGTGGCGAAGTGGACACACTCAGCCTGGGTCAGAGCACTCATGACCCTCTCCTTGGTGGCCACGCTGCCCACCAGTGGCTGGCAGCCCAGCAGCTCGGACACCATATAGGCTTCCTCCTCAGCGGATGGCATGGGTCCCCACAACCACCTGTCCATCACTGCTGATGGGAGCTTGGGGTTGCCGATGACAGCTGCCATGGATGTAGAGCTGGAGTACGAGGGTGGGCTCTTCCTCAGGTGACCCTGAAAGGGAGGGTACACAGACGGATCACTGTCAGAAAGAAAAGGTGGCTGGGTGTCTCAGAAGCACCTGTTTCCCAATAACCTTATTCACCCTAGTTTTTCAAACTCTTTTTGACACAGACACCTGACTCAACCGAGATTCACACCGAGAATAACCAGGATGGGGTGGGAGAGGGGACCCTTCTTGTGGGCCATTTCAAGATGGCTGGGAAAGAAGTACTCCAGGGACAGGTATGAGATGACCCTGGCTCTCATGGTTAGACCGTGTTTGATGTTCTATAGTAGAGGTGACCAGCTCCTGATCAGCCAGGGACTCGGAGAGGGACTTTTAAATCATGGAACTCAATCTCAGGGAATATGAGGCCAAATTAGAAGCTCTAGGGATTGAAAAGAGTATCCTTTCACTTTATATGCTACTAGATAATATCACTGAATTATAAAATCAGGATAAAGGTCCCAACAAAGCTAAAAATTGTCCTTCACTATAACTCTTGGCACATTTTGTGAAACATTAAGTTTCAAGTTATTTCAGAGTAACTTTGGAAGCTCTGATTGGTGCCACCTTAAACGGGGTAAAAGAAATGCCAAGCTTGCCAGGAAACAGGCCTTCTCCAAATCACTGGATGAGTTGGCAAATAGTCCTTCACTGTTGCCACCAAAATAGTGGCTTCCTGCAGACTGACACCCTCTGATTCCTCAGTGGCACTGAGCCACCGTGGGGAGGCAGCTGGCCACTGGGTGGCATATTCTGAGGAAGATCAGCTTGCTTAGCATCTGGGATCCACAGGCAGTCACAGCAACACTAAACTGGAGAATCCTTTCTTTTACTTTGATTTATTTCTGCCTCATGAGAAAATATACAACTCATCTATAAAGACAGTCAAAATTAAGATCTTCAAAAAGGCATGAGCCAGAAACTGATCCCATGCGAACCTGCCAACAACCAAGTTCAACCAACAGGCCAACAAGGACCTGTGGGGTCCCCTGTGTCCAGGGCCTGAGGCCTCAGTTCCCTCCCAGAAGCAGCCCCAGAGCTCTGCGCATTACCTTGGAGTATGGGCCAAGTGAGCGGATGGCAGGCACGGCGATGAGGGTGAAGCGTTCATACAGGTACTCGTTGGAGGAGCTGCCCTTCAGGAGAGCGAAGGGGATGAGGTAGAGTTCCCCCTCCAGAACCAAGACCAGTTGCCGGTGTCGGCCCACAGGGCCACTGGAGTGCATCAGGCCCTGCGGAGCAAGCACAACAAGCTGACCCATGAGGCAGGGGCCTCGGGATGCCATGTGCATCCTGGAACCTGGGGAAAGGGTACAAGAATGACCAGGCAGGTCCAGAGCTGCAGCGACAGAGGTGTGTGGGGATTTCTGGGGCACCACTGAGAGATGTGCTTGCCCCAGGCCTGGCTGCGTTAGCACAGTGGGGCTTCTGCTGCCTGGCAGGAGAGAAGGCCAGAGGACTGTTTGTTGAAGCAGATGACTCAGGGTAGGTGTCAAACTAGAGGTATTAGCCATGAAGGAGGTGGCCCATAACGATAAGGATAGACTCTGGTAGATCCAGATGCTTCGTGGGGTGTCACAGTGTACCACAATGAGACAGGGAATGTGTTTGCATACAGACATTCAGAACAGGGTAGGCGCAACCTTCTCAAAATGGGCATCAACAGGGTGGGATGTGATCTCCACTCAGAGGCACAAGAGGCTAGAAACTCAGAGGAGAGAAAGTTCGAGGGCCTAGGATGGCATCTCCTGGAGAAGGACCAACGACTGCTCCTCTTCTCAGGAAACAGACAGACACCCACTCATTCCATCTCTCTAAAGGCACACTCCTTTCCAAAAAGGTCAGTGATAGACTGAAGTCTGGGAACCTGAAGAGGAGGAGGAGGCATCCGTGAGAACTGGGCCCACCCAGCTCAGGCAGCAGAGGCATGAGATGCGGCCACTGCCCAGCAGCTTAGAGGGAGGGGACAGGGGACACAGACAAGCCACAAGCCTTCTCTTTCCCTCACCCACTCTGCCCAGGCAGGACTGACAAGCTGTGCCTGCAGGAGACAAACATGCTTGCCTGACCCAGCTGCTCTGCTGCCCTGGGCACTTGGCTGAGGGTGGCAGAAGCACTGAGCTAACCCGAAGTGACACATGCCTGGTGGGACATACAGGATATACAAATTCCCATGACTTTTAAAAAAATTCTAGCTACACTGAGACAAAGTACAAATTAAAACTGTTAGGTCAGGGTTGCTTCAGAGCATTTTCCCAGAAAAAACTAAAGGAAGGGAGGACCAGGTTGTATAGAGTGGACCCAGTGCTATCTGTGGGTGATTCTGGGTTTGCACAGGGAGTAGGCAGGACTGCAGCACCGGGTCCTTGTGCACTGTGTATCATGCCCAAGGGTTCTAGCTGGACCTGCTGGGGCTGTGGCTCTGGGATTCCTCTGAAGGCAGTGCTACCATGCTGGAAAGTGTGCCAGTAGACTTGGACAGCAGGCATCAGTGGCAAAGCTGACTGGGCTATGCCCTTGGTGGTAGGGTCAGTAGCTATGATGGTGGCAACTGCTTACCACTCCATAAGAACTATGCTGCAGATATGTGGGTAATGGGGGGGGGCTGTCAGCCACCTGCCACATGCAAAAGTAGCCCACTCTTGGCTGTCATAGGTGCCAGGCTGACAAAGCTTTGACAAGGTGTCAGCCCCAGGCCTGCAGGTCCTCCCAGAGCTCCTGTTCACACAGGCCCACATCCCAGGCAGGCTTTATCGGATGTCATGTCACAGGCCACTGACCTCCCCTGGACACATATTCTTCATGGACAAGTCCCTATTCATGATAGCACCTTTTCAGGGGAACCAAAAGCAAACAGTGGAAGGCTGGGTAAGTTATGGCTTATAATTAGATGTTCTGGCAAAGCCTTGTGCATTCATAGGTGGAGCTTTTTAGAGCTGGCTGGATGTACGGTTGACACTAGGATTCAGGGTATGTATAGTAAATTAGTCCACTGACCAGAATTAGCATAGTTCTGGGTGCAGCTGAATGGATTTACTGAAGATAGACCCGTGATAAGTATGTGTGGCACCACTCAGAAGCCTGGATGGAATATAAAGGAAAGAAGGAAGACATCGCTGTTGCTGCTGCTGCTGCTTCTTGCTTCTTTTTTCCTGCTATGTGATGGACTGCTTCTCCTCTGGAATGCCCCTCTGCCAAGCCACACTGCCTTGGAACTACTCAATTATGGACTGCAATATCTACAAACTGTGAGCCAAACAAACCTCTCCTCTTTTAACTGTGAGTGTCAGGTATCTTGTTTCAGCAACAAGAAAGTAAGTAAGACACTATCCGTGGGCCTAGAAGGCCACCCTCTGTCACTTGAGTCATGGCCAGGTGATCACCTTCCCACAGCCAGCTCCATAAGGAAACCAGGGTACCACAACCTGATGCTCAGGAGGCTCCAGCCAGCAGGTGGCACTCCCATGCACACAGGCTCTTGCTGGTAGCTGATGGCTGCCCACCCACAGTTCTTGTGGCCTAAGAAACATGTGGGCCATGCACATCATTAAGGCTCAAAGGACCAGTGGACCTTAGGTGAGACTACACTCTACCTTGGGGACTGACTCATCTTCATGGAGCACCCACACTGGTGGTTTTAGTCATGCTTACAGCATGTGATAATTGCTTACATTTTTCCTCCTCCTAATGGGTTGTGTAAATGCTATTTGTCCTTGGGTGATGTCTGTCCTCATTTCAAAATCTCCACAGATGTCTCAATCAGAAATCAATTAGACAACAGGTGGAAGGACTGCTGTCTCCAGGGGCTTGTCCTCCACTCCAGACTCTCTATCTAACTGATTCTTTGGAGAGAATGTCCCTAGCTATCTCCAAGACACTGGAGTGTTCAGCATCTTCCCAATCTTTCCTGAGGCAAGCTACTCATCAAGCTACTTGGTTTGCAGGGTCACTTAACCAACAAATACTAAGGAAGTCTTCAGTGTGATTACTGTCACAGCCCAGTTACAACCAAGCTCTCCTTGCAGCCCAACACTCACCAGAGCCACAGCCCTGCTAGTGTTCTTAGGTGAGGGCCTCAGGCAATGTCCTTGGGCTCCCTAGTTTAGGACAGCAGTTTCCCAATCTAAATGACCCAGACATTAAGCTTTTAAGGACATTTTTTAGGTCTTGTCTATAAGCAGAGGTGAATAAACAATGTTCTTTCTGGCCAAAGTTATTTAATCTTGCTCCATGCCCTACAACCTTCCCTTAAGCCAAATTAAAGAAAATTAAATGGCAAATAGAGTTTAAATAAATGAACAGAAAGATAAGGGGGGGGGCAGGGCCTGTTGTAACTAGAACAAGACCAAATTCCAGAGTTCTGAAAGGCCCCCAGATCTGAGTTTTTGAAGACTGACTTGACCAAACCAGGGAATCTGTGGCTTTGATGCCTGCAGTCCTGGCTTAAGCAGCCCTGGCTTTAGATGAAGCCATCTGCAGTCTGAGGTGGGATTTGGCTGGGAGTGGATGAGCAGCTTCGCCCAGAGCAGCCCCAAGGGCCCCTCATCAGGAGCAGAGCTCTGAGGCACACTCGAAATACCATGTTCACGTGTGGTCTTGCACATTTGGGTGGTGGGAATAGGATTGATTCCGTCTGTCTTTTCTCAACCAGTGGGGAAGACCAAGTCTAAGGCACAGATTACTATCCTTCAGTCTAATTTGATGAAAAAGATAGTGCTGCAGCCACAAACACATCCCAGTCCCGTTCACACTGAACACTTGCAACTTTCCTTGGTGACATTTCCCTCCCCTGTGTATCAGACAGGATTTGACTTAATGTTTGATGATGGCTCATGTGCAGATGTAGCCGGGCCCTCCTCAAGGATAAGTGGACATGCTCACCCCATCCTGACAGCAAAGGACGGCGTGGTTCCAGGAAAGAGCCATGACAGTGCTTCCCTTAAGCCAAATTAAATCAAAAGCTGGTGTAAGGCCTACGGTGAAATATTATCTATTCTACTTTCCATACTGTCTGACCTCGTCCCTTATCCACAGGACTGTGACTAAACAAAGGCAGTTGTTCAAATAATTATATGCCCCATGTGAAGAGGCTAATCGTTTTAGTCTTGAAGTGTCAGTGAATCGTAATCGAGGACTTTCGGTTTTGATTTGTAGCCTCATTTGAAAAGGGGAGAAGGTCTGTCTGGCAGCTGACAGCACAAGGCTCCTGGGCTGGTTGATGGTGGTGTATCGCCCTCTAGTGGGCTCCAGAGCAGCTCACAGGAGGAAGTGGAGCATGAGCTTGGCCTCCCTTTCCTGGGCAGCTGGGGAAAAACCACCTAGGCCCTCCTGCCACAACTCCACCTGCCACAACTCCACCTGCCACCTGCACACCCTCAGCTGTCTTCTGTAGGTTTAGGAGAGCCAGGAAATAAATAGATTAAAGTGGAGGTAGAGAGGACCTCTAATTAGACTCTGACTTCTCAGGGAATGTTTTTACTAAAACAAAATGGATGCTTTTGTTTTGTTCAATTTAAAAACTTTTATGCTCTTTGTGCGGTGCATACCTGTGATCCCAGCACTCAGGAGGATGAAGCAGGAGGATTTCTGCAAGCTCAAAACCAGCCTAACATACATAGTGAGTTCAAAACCAGCCTGAATCGCATAGTGAGACCCTGCCTCAGAAAAACCAAAAAACAACAGAAGTGAAAGAACAAATAGAAAAGGCTATAGAGAAAATGACCTCTCAAGTGCAAAAAATGATGCTTAAAATAAGATATTAGAGAAGACGCAAATAAAGGAATAGATGAGCTTAGAAAAAGATGGAAACAAAAAATGCCCAACATAGGAGACAAATGGAATCCATGAAACAGATCCAAACAGAGATTCAGTAGATTAAAACCTCCACTGAAAATATATGCAACAAACTGAACAAAGGAAAGGTAGAATTTTATATCTTGAAGACGGAATTGCAGATAGTGATCATGAAAAGAAAGATATTTTAAAAATAGCAAGAGACCATGAGAAATCAATCCAACAGCTACAAGACAAAGCAAAGATTAACACAAGATTGGTTGGGGTCAATTAGAAAACTGGAGACAGCACAAATGCCATAACAATCATAAATATATACGCACGTAATACAGGAGGCACCCAACTATATAAGACAGTTATTGGCAGACATGGAAAATCAAATAAGTGATAACATAATTGTAATGGGAGAGCTCAATACCCCATTGTCACAGAGACAGATCAACTAGACAGAAAATCAGCAAAGAAATATAACCTGTGAACAAATGGATTTAATAGGAAGAAGCCACACCCTGAGGCCCCACTGCCATTGGGGGAGCACTAGCGACCACATACCTCTCCACCACGCCAGGAACCCCAGATCAGAGGAACCCAGGTGTATAGTCCAACACACTACACTGAGGGACTGGCAGTCAATGTAAAAGCACCTGGAGGCAGCCATGAGCTGATTCAGAGGAAAACAGGTAAATAGCAAGATAAAGGAGCAAAACACAATCTCAGATGTCCAGCCCACACAGAACAAGTTCAGGAGACATAGACATAGTAGAAATTAGAGGTCACACACTTGAAATGATAGCCATTGTTAATTTCCTACTATCTTGTTTTGAAATCCTGTATTGTTTTCATTTGTTTGGTTTTATTGTTTTGTTTTATTTTATTATGTCTGATGGTCTGGGCAGCTACTTTGAAGATAACAAGATATATTAAGATAGCCATTTTTGATTTCCTATTATCTTGAAGTCCTGTATCACTTTCATTGTTTTGTTTTAATTGGCTTTATTCCGTTTTATTTTGTTTGGTTTTATTCTCTTTTAAAAATATATATTTAGTTTTTTTGTTTTTGTTTGCTTTGGTTTGGTTTTTTTTTTTAACTGTCTTGCTATTTAGTTCAGCCTGGTCTTCAACTTACTGCATAGTCTGGGCTGACCTTGAATGCATAGCAATCCTTCTCCCTCTGCCTCTTGAGTGCTGGGATTACAAGCATGTATCACCATACCTGGCTATGTTTAATTATTTATTTTGAGACAAGCTTTCCCTCTGTTGTTCAAGCTGGCCCTGAGCTCCCGGGCTCAAGTAATCTTCTCACCACTTGGCTGGGACTACGGGCATGAGCCACTCCACTTATTAGCCAAGAAATGGCTTGCTCTGGTAATTTATTTTAATGGCTTTAAGAACATTCCACTCTGTTTCATTTGAGGCAAGCAAACATCTTCATTGTGTTTAAATATCTAATTAACAAAAAAAGGAATATTTTTTAAACATCAGGAATTAGAGAAATGCTTTTGACTTGAGAGACCTGTAGGCATGAGAGACCTGTAGGCTACTTGCATTTGTACAAGTAGCTCCTTCTCAGGGTGGATGTGCAGGTGCTCCTGGCAGCTGGATGGAGTCGACAGGTACCTGGTGGCAGCACCTATCTCCTTCCCCAGTAAGCTCTCTAAAGCACTATTTTGATTGATGTTCTATCTTGTTTAGGGCTTGAGTCCATAAATTCCCCCTTCCAATACTCCTGGGGACATCAGGATGTTCAACAATGGGCTGCTACTAGCCCGTTAGCGTATTTTTATTCTTTAAATCACAAGGGAAAGCTCTTGGGGGAAAAGACTGGGAAGACTAGGAAAGACAGGGAAACATCAAGGGTTGATTTCATACTCTGGGTGAATCCGATTCGGGGACCCTGGCACTGTGTCCACTTCTCTCCCAGGTGTAGAGACCCTGAGAGCTCTGAGGTTGTTCTCAGCTTCCACTGCTGATTTCCCTCTGAGGTCTGGGGCCCCACAGTCACTATCACTACTGTGCTACAGACACATCCCCGGGCCATGATTGTGCTCCACAATCACCCAGTACCCAGTGCTGCACCGGCTGGTGGGTAGAAGCAGGCCTGGCTTCTACCCAGTTCACTGTAAGTGGCATGAGAAGCCAAGTGACTCCTTTCTTCGTTAAGTCTACTGCTTTCTGTGCCTATCTAGGCCACATACCACTCCATCAACCTTACTGAGTGTCCTCAAACACCAGGTCCAGTACCAGCTGCTGGGGACAGAGATGAGGGACATCCTTTCCTTGTGGCAATGTAGCTGAGTCACAAGGTAGAGAACAAGAGGCCTGCAGAAAGCCAAGTCCTGAGTCCAGTCAACTGCCTGGTGACACAAGATGTACCAGTGTGTAGGGGAAGAGTGGGAGTGTAGGGCACCAGAAAGGCCGCAGAGGTTGCACTTGAGCTGGGCAGAGTGCGGGGAGCCTGCCAGCTCCGGATGCCTTTCACTCAACCAGGTCAGTCAAGGCCTGCCTCCCTCTGCCCTGCTCCCTCACCCACCAACTCGACATTTGGGGGCTATAATAGGACCTCAGTGCAAAGGGCCTCAAGAGGCCCAATTGAGTGAACAGAATCCATATCTTTCGGGACCAGACACTGAAGGCACTGTGGACCTCAGGGCAAGCAGGAGGGCATGTGGGCCATGAGTCACCCAGATGGTGTGCAGGACAGTTGGAAAAGTAGCCTAAGGGGCTGGGTGCATAGCTCTTCCTCCAAGGTGTGGCATAAATCAGGGCAAGTTCCCGAGAACTAGAAAGGTCTCAGCAATCACGGTCCCCTCATTAAAGGAGGACCAGAGGGTGAGGATGCTGAAGGGGGAAAGGTGGCAGAGTCCACGCTTCAACATTGCATGGGGGGCCACATCCAGTAGTGGTGGTACAGGAGATGGTCAAAAGGTGTGGCAGTGGCTCCCTGTTTGAGGAGGTGCTTTTGGCACAGCAACCACCCCTTACCCCTTACAGTTGCTGTGGTCACATAGCATGCTCTGCACATTAGTCCCATCCCAGTGCTAACCTGGCTTGGCAACATGGTCCTCATTCTCCAGTGAGAAAACAGAGATCAAGGAGGGGACACAGCTTGGCCAATATAAGGGCCAGGAAAGGGCCAGTGCCAGAGGACATTTCAGCTGCTGCTCACAGGTTTCTGCTTTGCATGTATCTGGCATCTCCAGCAAGGCAAAGCCATCGGGCACTGGGGGAAGAGCAGCCACCTCCTAACTGTTGAGTACAGTTGACACATGATCTTGGGAGGCTAGGCAGACAGGTATAGGCATTTTCTGAGAACAGAGAAACCCTTGTGAAGAGGTGCCTCTCTTCCTGAAGGGCAGCTGTCCCTGCACACAGACCTACCTGTAGTGGCCATTATGAAGGGACCATACCTGCCCCACCCATGGCAGGCTCTCCTGAAGTCAGTCCCACAGGAGGACACCTGTCAGTTCACCATTCTGATCCGCAGGAGTCCTGCCCAAAGAGCTCTGTCTAAATCAAAAGATGATGCACATGGACCCTGGAGCTGTGAGGCAGGAAACCCCTCACAGCCCCCTCTTCCAGAGTGTCTACTGCTGGACTGCAGTGCAGTTGGTGACTCCTGAACCCAGCTAAGGCCAAGGGAAGGAGCAAGGTGGGACATTTCTCTGAGGCCTGTTCTCAGAAGAAAGCCCAGTCCTATCTCCAAGTGGTTTAGATGAGATTTCAGGGTGGGAGGCAGGGAGGTGCCCTGGCATCCCTGCACTCTGTGCAGGGACTCTCTGCAGGGATGCCAGGGCACAAAGAAGGACCACAAGTCCCTAGCTGTCTTCCACTGATGTGTGTCCCTGCCTGAACCTCACAGAGGTATAGGCTGGCAAGGGAGCAGCATGCCATTTTGTTGATAAGGATACCAACATTATATTTACTCAGTTTACGTGGAGCTGGACTAGAACTTGAACTCAGCCCTGCTAACCCCAGTTGAGGGCCTCGGCCACCAACAAGCAGCCAACTGAAAAGATTGCATCCAGTGGAGCATTCACGTGTGACTGAGAAGGCACACATTCTGAGAAGGGTCTGGTTGTCTTGGGAGCCTGTTTTTGTATCTTGGGGGGATGCACGACGCACTGACCAGTAAATGATGTGTCTTGACACCAAGGAGCCTCATGCCCCAGGAGGCGCTTACCCCTTCCATGGGTGCGATGAGCAGGTCATACAGAGCACGGAGCGGGGGCTTGGCAAAGGAGCTCTGCCTGCGGGGGAGAGATGAGGTCCCGTCCTTGATGGGTGACATGGTGTTACTGAACAAGCTCGTCATGCTCTGGCAGCTCCTGTGGAGAGAAGGGGTGAGAGATGAACCAGGCCCAAACAGCAGGCGGGGTCACAGTAGCGCCACCAGCCTCCCTCCCAGCCATGGCACCTCTCTTCCCTTCCTGGTGATTTTCATCCGACAGCACTCTCAGACACCATGGGACAGGCCAGCTGCACACAATAGCTTCCATTTCTGTGGGATTTTCCCCACATTATCAACTGTCCCAGAGTGCTGTTCAGAGGGTTTAAGGACATCCTGTGTGATGTGAGTGTGTACAGGCAAACGTGAGGACCATGAGGACCACAGGGACCGGCTGACAAGGGCAGCGCCCCACTGCCAACTAACTTTCTATGTAGGGACCACAGGCAGGACAAAGAACATGCTAGCTCCACCGGGAACTCAGACCAGTCCCTGGACACCTGCCTGCGCTCTGCCATGGCACAGCTTTGCAGCCTTGGTGGGTGGGAATGCTGGGAGCTGCAGAACAGGCAGTGTCTGCGGAAGGGCTTGTTCAAGTGTGGCTGCAGAGTTCGGTTGTGTCTTTCAATTTCTGTTCCAATGTCTCCAGACACTTAATACCCCACACGTCACACTCTCAACACAGGATGAGGGCACACACTGATTGGTTTAGAAAATGCTTTCTGAGTACCAGCTGTTTGCCAGGCATTGCTGCAGTCTCAGGGGACCTACAGAGGCCAAGGCACGCAGGCAAGGCACCAGGGAACCAAGCCTGTTCCCAACAGACAGGACTTGCTGACGTCCTCTCAGAAGCTGCCTCTGCCTGGCCCATGTGGCTCTCGCATAACCATCTGTAACTTTCTCTGTATACCTGCTGGGTAGCCAGTGACCTGACAGCCTTGATCTAGACACTGCTTTACAGTTCCTGCTGCCTTTGCAAGGCCCTCCAGGACAGGGACCATGGTGTATAAAAGATACGCCACAGGGCTTCAGCAAGTACTCTGGCTGCTGGTTGTGACAGCAATTCAGCTATTGCTCAAGAACAAAGCACAGGTGGCTTTCTCGTTAGCCAGGCCGGGATCTGTGATACTCCAGGAGACCGTACTGAAGGTCCATCTATGTTTCCAAGGTTTGGCTTCAAGCCTGCCCCTCCCCTTCCCTTCCCAGGGATCTCTGCACTGTTCCACCTGACCTGAGTTCTATGACCACAGCAAGCTAAGCTCTGAGCACCCTTTGGCCCCTACCCCTGCTGCCTACTCCCCAGAGACCAGAGCTGAACAGCAGGATGCAGGAGCCTGGGGAGCAGCTCATGTCTGCCTACTCACTCAGGAAACATAATTACCAGCAACTAGGGCAGTGGGCCGGCCTTGCCGTCAAAGCCAGTGAAGCACAGACAGCCCTGGAGTGACCCCCAGGCTCACATAGTACCGAGGAACACACTGCAAAGTGCAGGCCTTCCCTGAAGGGGAGATTACCACACTGCTCTCCAGAGACACTCCACAGTGACATCTGGTGTCTGTCATGGCACTGTGTGTTACTGCACACATGTGCACTCAGAGACCGCAGGAGGGTGGTAGCTGGACACCTGGTGTCTCACATCTTTGGTGTTGTCTGTCTGGACTGTGGGCTTACACTGTCTGACCTGAGGCACCAACCCCTCCACCCATCTGAGCCTCCCTGCCCAGGCCTCCAGTGGTGGAGCTGCTGAAGGAAATGCAGGGGTATGTGGGGGGTGGGGGGAGTAGAGCTTGACTAGGGCCAGACAGGATGATGTGGAGGGGAGTCATGAGATGTAAGCGGGGACTCTGCCCTAGCTGTGAGTGAGTGAGTATCCTCTGGTTCCCTCTGTGTCTGCAGAAAACTGCACTGCTGCTGCCCTTTAGGGAATATAAGGACTGGAGGGGCGACTGCAAAGCTTGTAGACCAGCAAAGCCCGGTGGTGGGCCAGACTGGGGCTCCTGGTGGTGGGCTTGGTGGGACAGGCTTTTGTGTTGATGGCAGTGGTGTCTATGGATCAAAAAATGGTATGCCTCAGCTGCATAAATGCCTGCCTTGCAAGCTCGAGGTCGTGAGTTCGATCCCTGGTACCAATTAAAAACAGTGGTATGCCATTGGCAGCTAAAGGGACCTAGCAGTGCTGACCCTCCCCCCTACATTACTGCCACCATGTGTGTGTTGGCTCTCACCTGGCTCAGGTGCGTGACTGTAGCTGCTGGGTAAACTGGGCTAGGGGTGGCTTTCTGGGAGGGCAGCATGTGATCTGGGGTGAGATTTGGGAAAGATTTGGAACCAGCCTGCCTAGTGGACAAGGTGGAAGAGGTCATTCCAAACAGAAGGACAACATAGGAAAGGCACAACACTGGGAAATGGAGACCTGGCTGCTGGACAGTGTGTGCCAGCACATGTGGAGAACCAGGTAGAGAAACAAGAGGTTGGGTGGGAGGGCCTGTGTCACCCTGTGGAGAACAGGCCACTTGCCTCTCTTTCAGCCATCACTTCCTTCCCACAGCACAAGCAGAGGGTTGCCAGCTACATCTGTAGTCTTTTCTAAGGACCCTACACTTGTCCCCAGCACTGGCTTGGCACAGCAGCTACCGGTGGCCTACCTGCAACCCTGACCATCAGCTGGGTTCAGTAGGGAGGCTGGTCAGCTGTCTCCAGGCAGGGCTGGTGACTCATGGCACACTGTGAATCTGCAGAGGTTTTCCTGGCACCTCTGGGCATGTGGGTATCTGTTTCTAGGTGGTGCCCATTCTTGGCGGAACAGGCCCTGTGTGTGTTTAAGTCTCCACAGAGCCACCTGCCTGGTGCTGGACCTGGTCCTGCTCTTGTAGTCTGGCAGGCCTGCCCTGCCCCATGTACACAAGCTGATCTTGGTCCCCAAAGGTTGCACTGAGAGCTGGCCCTCGGTTACCCATCAGGCCCTGCTTCAGCCTGGTAGCTCACAGACCAATGACCTCTGGAGCTATAGTTCCTGCCCTCTTACAGTGGTCAGGCAGGAAGCCCAAGAGACATCCCTGGACCTGCACTGCTATCCCCTGGAGGGCACTTATCCCTAGAGAGGCTCCTTTCCAGTAAAAACAAAAGGACAGAAACAGTGAGCTGGTGACTAAGAAAGCAAAACACAACTAACCTAAAACCATAATTTGAGGTCCAAGTAAATCCATTCAAGACTGTTCTCCCTCAGCAGGAGGTCTCTGTTACTGGCCCCAGACAGCAGCTTTGTTGCTTGCCTCTGTCCCTAGGGAAGCCTGGGACAACACAGCATCAGCTCCTTAGCCACAGCCCACCTCTTAATTTTCCATGTTAGCTTCCCTGGTGTCACACACTGCACCAGGGCAGCAGCAGGAGCTACTCTGCACTGTGTCCCGAGAGCCACAGGCCCAGGAACAGAGAAAGGGGCAGGAAACCAAGTGCAAGAGTGACCGACAGACCTTGGACTCTGAAGGCCCTCTGGTACACAGGTATGGAGAGGATCTTGGGCTGGGACCCAGAGGTAGAACGCAGACCTTTTTCAGCTGTACCAGGGGCTAGGGGTTTCTTCACCTGTCAATTACTGCTGCCCTCTCTCAACCACTACAATTACAGTGGCCCACTGCAGCTGCCGTACTGGTTGCACTGGACAGAGATCTGCAAGATGAGATGTTCATAAGGATTCAAACAGCAAGGCAGTCCAGTCCTTAGGCCAGGGCCTGAATGTTTAAGAGGACAGGTGGGTGGGGCTACCAGGGGCCCGAAATGTCACTAAGGCTGTTGACTAGCCAGGCCCACCTCTTCTCTACCCTTTCCTCACTTGCTTCTTTCAACAAAGGAAAACCTTTTTGATCTAGGCTGCTGAGCCTTCTCTGTCATGTCCACCCACGCAGGTATCATGTATGGGGTAATTAGGGTGTTGACCAGCTTTCAGGTGTTGTCATCCATCCAGGAGAGGTGGCACTGCTGAACATAGATGGCATCCTCTGGTGAAGTGCAGTCTGGGGCCTTAGAGTCAGTTAACAGCAGCAAGTTGCCAGGCTCTGGGTCCCAGCTGCTCAGGGAGGTTGGGAGTGTGACACAGGGCGTGAGAGTCAACTTACTCCCTGCATTGCCATGGAGGCCCAGTGCGTCTGTGGCCACAGGGGTCAGGTGGGGGCCACAAGGGCAGCATCTCAGATATTGGGCTGCTCTGATTCCTGTGTGACCTCACGGCCTGGGTGACTGCTCCCACCTCAATTGTCTAGACTTAAGACCAGAGGATGTGCTTCTCATTATTAGCACAGGAGGTGTGAAAGGGGCCCTGCCGGGCTGCCAGGTTGTGCTGCCCACTCAAGGCCTTGAGGTGAGCTGCGCCTCTACAGGTAAGCACCAAGGTTCAGAGAGGACGATGTCTGCACAAGACCCCTAACACTGCAGGGGTTTTCACTGTGCCTTCCTGGCCAGCTGTAGCGTTCACATGGTGCGACCATGGCAGCGGCCCCTCCTGGCTGAGGGATTCACAGCTGCAGCACCCCCGATCTCCAGCAGGTGTCGCTGGATCACTGTCATCATATCCATTTTCTGACCAGCTCTACTCAGGCTGTGACAGCCCAGCCCTGGGAAGAGGATTTTTCTCACACTGCATGGTCTTTATTAGCTGGTTCTTCAATGATGTTAATCCAGTTGTAGAGAAAAACTCATTTTCTTCTCAGCATAGCAGTCTGTGTGGTGGTGGGGAAAGGAGAAGCAGCAAGCTTGCTGGGAAGGGTGTGAGGACTCTGTGCAAAATGCAGAGCCGTGAGGTGATGTGTGAAGGGCCACTGAGGGGGCAGTGGCATCAGGGGTGCAGTTTATGTCTTTGAAATGATGACAAACGCCAGCTGGCCTGGGCTGTACCGGGTGCTCATGAATCTCTCCTGAGAAGAGCTGTGTTCCGAGGTGGGAGATTTGTGACTATAGCCAGCAGGGTACTTTGGAAAGTCCTTGCGGCAGTGAATGTGCCTGCCCTGTGCGCTGCTGCCACTCCCCTGACCTCCTGCCCAGGCTCTGTTTAAAGACACTGCCAGCTCCCAGTGCAGACTGTAGCCAGTGTGAGTCCTAACTCAGCAGGCACGCTGCCTTCTCAGGCTTCCTTACTGTGGGTGGAGAGCTGAGTGAGTCCCTGCCTGAGCACACTCTCCATCAGCCCCCTCCCCCAGGGCAGGCTGGAGCGGCCCCTCCCTTTGAGCCCCTGCCCTGTGTTCCCCTCACTCACGCTCTTCCCCATGGACCTGGCTCTCAGGCAATTGCTGTGGAAGTGTGGTCTGGAGAACTCAGCTGGTGAAGCAGTGGTTGAGTGCTGGGATGGCAGATGGGAACAGGGGAACAAGGCTCAGTCCTCCTGAGGGAGACTAAAAAAGGCCTCTTTGAGGCTTGAAGTTCTGTCCCATCTGGCTAGACAGTGGGGCCAGGAGAATTCTCAAGAACCTGGAAGAACTAGGTCAATAGGCTGCCTGGTGTTGCCACCTACAGGGACAGCACAGTTGGAAGGTAGAGGGGACAGGACTAGAATGTGACCCAGACTCCCTGGCCTGGGAAGGGGCAGGATACCCCAACAGGGCACAGGTAGAATAGGGAAGGATGATACTTCCAGAACACACAAAGGGGCACTGTGAAGGAAGAACTAGCTTTGTCTGTGGTTTGTACCTCACAGTACCAAGCTGAAATGATGGGGTCACTCACTCATTTGACATGCAAGCTTCAAGATTTGGCCCTTGCCCTCCTGGAGTTCACAGTCTAGCAAGGACCAAGTGGGGCTTGGTAGCTGCAGTGTGCACCTGTGCCTGCCTGCATGCATGTGGCCTCAGGCCTTCATGGAACATCTTCCTCACTACCACCTCTTCTCTGCTTCCTACCTCTTGTTCCTCTGGCTCAGTCCATACTAGGCACACAGACCAGGAGCACTCACCCAAGGCACAGACGGCCTTGATGCCTTTAGGATCACCAGAAGGGAGGGAGAAGGCAAGGAGCTGACACGTGGCCTTCTGGGGTGGACCAAAACTAGGGTGTGAGGGCTGTACCCTACTCAGCCTCCTTGTGCTCCCTCCAGTGGCCTCTGTCAGGAGGGGCAGGTGGAGTGCGAGGGTTGAGCATCTCCTGAGGTGGCCATGCAGTTTAGGTGTCTGTTCTCTGGTGGGGGGGTGCCCTCATCTGGATGCTTTCTCCCCCAGGAAGGCAGGCCTGGGATCACCATTTTCCAGGGGATGGCTGTGAGCAGGACCTGCCTTGTCTCCAGGTACCAGTGAGCAGCATGGGGAGGACAACAGGCCTTCTTCTGGGGGTGGCTTACTCCAGGTATGGCAGTTGTCCCCCAGCCCTGCTGTCTTTCCTTTGCTCAGCAGGGCTCATTTGTCCCCAACAGGCACTTTCATTATCTAGCCTCTGCTGGCTGGCTGTCCAAGAGCCTCCTGCCCCTGTCCCTCACCAACTCACTAGCTTGTTCTGGGAGTACTGCGCCTATCTGCTGAGCTTCTGGCCTCCCTGAGGGCTGCTCTCCCAAGAGCTCCTGGTAGACAATGATGTGGCTCCCTCTCTCCTGGGATTTTGGGACTGCACTGCCTGGAGCATTACTTCCTTCCCTGCTCACCTCAGCCCTCACTGAAGAGAATGAGCTCACTTTCCCTATGGGCTCTGAACTCAGTTGAGTTTTCTGAGGGCTGGGAGCTAGCCTGAAAAAACATGACTTAAAGAACCAGTGGAAAAAAATTAACTGGTAAATCCATTATGTTCAAGTAGCCAGAAATGCTTCAGTTCAATTCTGTAGCCATTCAGTGGTGCTTCTCCATGAGCATCCTCACATGGAAGGCTGTCTCCTTTGGGACACAGGCGTCATCAAATGCTGCACTTTAAGCACTTAAGCTGTTGGCACTTTCTGACAGCTAACCTCCTAATTACCCTGTGCCTGCTCCCTCCAGGCTGTGCTGGCTCCAGTGCCAAGGAACCTGCTCTCCCCTGCACCAGGTGCCTCTCAGCCCAGGGAGGTGTCCAGGGTACCATGGCTTCCTTTCCTGTTCAGGGGCACTCCTGGGCACAGCAGGCTCATTGTCCAGGTGGAGAGCCTGGGCCTGCCCAGTTCCTTGTGCAGGGGCCACACAGAGCAGGCAGTGCCTGGCCTCTGTCCACTCCATCTGTTCTCTGTTGTGACCTCCAGGAGGTGCTGTGGCCAGGCCTGGAGATGCCACCACGGAAGAACCAGTGCCTGGGCTGCTTTGCATAGGCTTTTTCTGCTGACTCCATATGAGATCAGAACAGAGGCCCCAGTGGGCAGTGGGGGGTTCCACTGGGTTTAAGATGGAGAGAAGATAGCTATGTGCAGCATGATCAACTGGTGCATGTCCAGCAACACGGTAAAGCCCCTTTCCAAGGAACTCTGTACTGCTGGGCAGTGTGTGATCTAAGGTCGTTTCCTCACATAACTCCTACTCACTAGGGGTCTTACTCACTAGTTCACAAAGAACACACTCTTGCAGGCGGTGGAAAGTTTCCAGTCATAGTAATAATCTAAGTGTTAAGGCTTACATCTAGATGCCCTCCTAAAGCCTCATGTGTTCAGAGGCTTTTTGGAGGTGGCTGGATCTATGGTGTGTGACGCTAGGGTCAAGGATGTGATGCTGGGATTGATTCACAGTGTAATGCTAGGATTAAGGCTGCCCCACGGTGGGTGTGAGTGCTATCTGCCCTAAGGGTGGGTAGCCTGGATAGTACATAAAACAGTAAAAGGGCTGTCTGTTGCTTGTAGTTTGCTGCCCTGCTGCTTGGCTGCCTTCTGCCTGCAAGAACTGTTTCTCCTCTGCAATGCTCCTTTGCCATGCCACCCTGCCTTGGAGCCAGTCAATTGTGAAGGGAAACCTCTACAAACTGTGAGCCAAATAAACTTTTCCTCCACTAACTTCAGGTGTTGGGCATTTTGTCTCAGCAACGAGAAAAGTAACTAAGACACTATGCAAAGGCTGGTGACCATCTGACAAGGGAGTTGGGTGGGTGCCTGAGACTGGACCTCGTTCTCTGGAGTCTGATAGATCTGGATCCTAATGCTGGTTCTATCACTCTCCACCTATGAGATGCCGGGAAATGAATTCAATCTCTGAGCCTCCAAGGCTGATAGTGCCCTTTGTGGTGGTTGGAGGCTCTAAGTAAGAGAACACACAGCACTTCGGTACAGCACTGGGTACTCAGTAAGAAACCAACAGATATTCACTGCTGTCTTCATCTCCGCTAGTGTAGTTGTTATGGCTGCAGTATACCTCTGTTTCTCATGCCTTCCTTTCTTTCTCTATTCTTCTCTTTCCTCCTTTCCTCTTTCCATCAGTCAGCAAGTACCTGCCTGTTTAACAGAGGGCACTATGCCAGGCACCCTGGAGAAAACAATGAAATCAAATGGGATTTGGCATTGGGTGACTGCCTAGGCTGGGAGATCACTGACTTCTGTAATGAAAGGTGTTAGCTCTATGCTAGATAAACTGCCAGTGAATTTTAGAAGAGAAACTGTTCTCAGTTGCAGTACCCTAGACACATGATGAAAGACACTGTCTGAGATAGCCCTTTAGGAAAAGCCTTCTTTGGCCATGTTGTAGAGCCCAAGAGAAGACTCTGAGGAAGGAAAGGACAGGCTTGGGCTCCTTCAGGTTAGCAGAGGGGAAAGGGAGGATGGGACAGTAGGGATGGGGCTCTAAGTATGAGGTGATCAGAGGGGAGGACAGAGGACCAGCAGTGGCCTTGGGGTGGGTAGGAAAGAGTCACAGCAGAAAGCCTCAGAGCCATGCCTTCTACAACTGACACAGCTAACCTAGGACAGGTTAGGAGGGCACATGGAGGGCTGGGAGTACCACGTTAGGGAGCACTAGCAACCTGTTTCCAGGATTATGTTACATGATAATTTCACACAAACAGTGAACATGGAAGGAGCAGGCATAGCAGAGGGTACTGGCAGAAGGACGGTGCCACTTGTAGGTCTTAGCAGAAGACTGCATTTGGGGCATGAGATGCCTGGCAGCATGGGCTGTAACAGGGACAAGAGAGGCAGGAAGGAGTAGATGAGGTCTAATTCTTCAGCCTTTTTCTGATTTCAACTTTCCTAAAAGTACCTGGGCTGTGTTAAACCACACACTCATATTTAGTAGGTCTGGGCAGGGTCAGGACTTTAGGCAGGAAGATGACTTATCTATGCTGACCTCAGGGACAGTTAGAGGTCAGGCTAAGATGGATCAGGGTGCGCTTGTGCAGATGCATGCACACACACACACACACACACAATACTTTGTCTACCTTCACTTTCCGCCTAGAACAAGTTTTTCAACCATTCATCTTTATATGATCTAGTACCATTTATGTTTTGAAATTACTTCTAGAAAAAAGTAAATAAAAATGGTAAAGAAATTATTGCTTATCAGCTGAATTATGTTTTAGAATATATTGGCAAGCTTGATACTTAGAGGCAATCTGTGAGAACTCCTTTTGTGTCTGAATGAGTCACTATTCCATGGACCCACATTTAAAGTGACTTTTGCTCACTCTTACTTTCCCACCTATAGCTCATTTGCATCTGTGTTGTCTGGTGCAGGTAGGGAGCACATAGAGGGCTGGGGGGGTGCCACATCAAAGAGAGAGGGAGGCCCAAGGGAGTTGCATGCCAGGACAGATGCCTGCCTGGGTCAAGTCATGGGGAGCCACTGCCTGGGACAGTCATAGCAAGGTGGACACAGCTGTGGGAGAGGCTGGTCCAGTTTGCAGTGACAGAGAACAGTCAGTAATGAGTAGGGAGCAGGAATGGCAGGACACTGGTCAGAAAGCTCAGGAGTCACTTTTATAGGACTGGTCCATCACCGTTCATCTGAGTGAAGTCTTTCTGGTGTCAGCTGAGGGAAGAGGCATCAAGTTACCCACTTGGGGTTGGGTGGAGATTTGACTTTCTGGATCTTTTGAGTGGTTGATCCATTCCCCACCCTCCAAAATACCTTGGGTGTCCTGGAAACCTCGGAGCCAAGATCAGGAGAAAGGAACCATTGGAGCTATCGACCTTTCTTCATAGTCATCCTATGCCGTAACGACTCCATCAGGTGACAATACTACCCCATCTTACAGATTAAAAATAAAAGTCTCAAGGTCACTTACAGATAATAGGTGGCACTAGGTTTCAAATCCAGACCTGCCTGGCACCAGAGCCCAAGATCTCCCCTGCGCTTGGCCTCACCATGGAAGAATGCCTAGGCCAGGAGTGGTCCAGAGTCCTTCCATGCTGGACTCCCACAGCGTTGCTGCAGCCAGCCCACACAGATGCTCTTAAAGAAACATAGTCACACATCTGTACAGATGTGCTTAGCAGGGACGCAGAGGAAAGCACTTGTGCACGTGGACCTTGGAGGAACAGTTGACTCCAGTTCATCCTGCTGATTCTCTTTCCTCTCATGCAGTACCCCCTTGCCCTGTTCTGTCCCACCTCCCTGCAGGTGAGGCTTCTGCTCATGGAGCTGGAAGGAAAGGCAGGCTCTGCGGGGGGACTTTCTTCTTCCTACCATCAGAGCCTGACCTTCTGCAGAGTATTGAGTACAGAAGGGAAGGGTGAGGGAGAGGCCCCTGAAGGGGCTTCCCCTACAAGCCAGCCATGGCAGCCAGGCCTGGCTCCCTGGGAGCCCCTTCCACCCTGCCACAGGCTATATATCCCATCATTTGCTACTGAGGCCCTGGCTTAGCAGAGAGCCTCCTGTGGGCAATCACCAAGGGGCTGACCCATGACACCCTCCAGCAGGCCACATACTTGTGTGCCTGCTACATGTGGGTGTGCAGACCTCGCTGGGGCCAGGACCCTCGCTGGGTCTCTATGTCTTATTTCTTTTTGCCCTGCACACTATCATCAGAGGCTGGCCCTGGGAGGGAGAGGCTTTCTCCCCTTATTGAGAGTGATTTTCTAGGAGGACCCTTGACCTGGTCAAGGATTCATGCTTGACCTCCCCATTCTGTGGGCACAGGGGAGTGTGAAGCAGATGCTAGGTAGAAGCTGCAGTGACTCAAGGTCTATCTGTACTACTTCTTTTTAAAAAGGGGAGACATAGCATTTCTTTGCTGTCTGTTTTGCTCTAGTCACAAGTCTCTGAGCAACAAGTAAACCTCTCTCCATGTGATATCATACATGCAACCACAATGAGGAAAATTTGAGACCTAGGATGCAGGTTGCACCAGCAAGAATAATAATAGACCATTCCTCTGGGATACCTGGACAGCCCACCTTCAACGTCAGCCCAAAATGATCCTGGACAGCCCACCTTCAACGTCAAGGTGCCATGGTACTGCTTGGTAGGGCCAAGAATCCAGGGTGTGGTCCAAAGCCTGTGCATCTACCTCCTTTTTGCTGCAGCACATGTGACCTGCTGACTGCCCCTAGGTTCACCCACAGCCTCCTGCCTCTACTGCATGTACACACACCCGCACATGTGGCACATGCTGATCTTCAGGCCTCAGCATAATTTCAGAGGCCTGGGGCTGCTTTTCTCCCTTCACAGACACACACAAGGTAGGGTGCTAGGTGAAGAAAGTTTCTCTTTTTTGTTCACTAGTGGGCTTGCCTTGGACTCAAAATACAAAAGTGTTTTTTTTCTGCCAAAGTGCACAAGTAAGAAGAAAAATAGCAGCCACAGAGACCTCAAAAACAAAAGCAGAACAAAGGCCAATACCTGGAGTGGCAAGAGAGAGAGAGAGAGAGAGCTCCAAAGACAAGTCTCACTTGACTTGAATTAGCTACACAGCCTTACTGCCAAATCATTCCCTCTAACAACACAGGAACAAAAGGGCCAAGGAATCCATAAGGTCATTGAGGCAGAGAGCCCCCAGGAGACAGCCGGCAGTGCTTGAGCACACCATGTCCTTTGCACATGGCTTCCTCCTCTTCATTTCTGCAGGCTCTGGGCATGGGTGCTCAGCAGGCCCTGGCCACTGTCAGAAGTCTGCAGAAAAGCCACTTTCTAGTTGTTCTGTTCAGCGACAAGCCAGCCTACCTCAGCCCAGATCCCTGGCCATGCAAGGGGCAGAGAGAGAGGTTGGGGACCCTACAGCAGCACAAGGTTGATGATGGAAGATGCAGGCTGGCAGGGGAGCTGGGCGGTGTGAGCTGAAATCAGCTTTGGCACTTACTTACGGGCAGTTTTCCACTCTCCTGCCTTTGTGTGCTCAGTGTTGAGATGTGTGCTCACTGGGCTGGCACATTAGCTAACAGGGGTACACAAACTCTGTGGGTGCCAGGCTGTAGCTATAGGCTCCCTTGTGGACAGAGGCAACAGAGGACATGTCATGCTGCAAACTGCCCTGGGCCACAAGGATTCACCTCAGAGGGGTGCTGCCCTCTGACAACGTGCCCTGGTAGCCTCAAAAGGTCAGGACTGGAAGACTTGAAGAGACATCTTCACTTTCCTGAAGGCAGGACAGAGGGCCTGAGCCAGGTCAGAGCATACCATGCCACGGAGGCTGGGTGCAAGAGTGGCTATTGCGGGTCTTGCTGCTTCTCACCTGACCCCGGGCCTGGGCCAGCAGCCTGTCCACTTGGCACATGGACTGTGTTGTTTAAATGAACCAGCAAATGAGCTCATAGCATCATGCTCATAGGACCTACCTCAGAGCTTCTTGGAAGGTCAAAAACTGTCTTTCTAAAATAATCAGCTCTGCACTCCAAAATCCGTAATGCTGCAGACTCGGGCTTGATAAAGTAGGATTCCAGACATCCCCGGCACAACCCTTTTCTTCTGTAGTGCCCAGGTGGGTTTGGGAGGCTGGCCCCCGAGCACTAGGGATCAGGTTGCCATGGATGCCTGAGGGTCCTAGGCATGGTGGAAACGGAGAGGTGGAGGGCTGAGGCCACCACCCCAGCTGTTTACAGACTTTGTACCTTGTGAAGGTCGCCTGCTCACACTGTCTTAGGAATTCAAGCTGAGTGTTGCTCTTCCCACTTCATCCCCCAAAGCAGAAAGCTACCATGCGCGTCATGCCTTCCACTCAGCAGCATGCCACTCATGTGTCAGTTAACACGTTTCCCCTAATACTCCCTTTGTTATATTTTTAAGCTATGGCCAAATTTATTCAAGAAAGTAAAAGTGAAGAGGGATGGCAAGAAACTGGCTCTGTAGAGTGCGCCTGGGTCAAGTAAAAGAAGAAAAAACAAGATAAAGGAATACTCTGAGAAAAGTCCCAATAGCTAACAGCACAGGAACAAAAGGGCCAAGGAATCCATAAGGTCATTGAGGCAGAGAGCCCCCAGGAGACAGCCAGGAGGTTTGTTCCACTTCAGTGCTGAGGAAACTGAGGCTGGGGTGAGCCTGAACCCTGAACTGTGCCTGCCACAAACTGTACCACTTGGCTGACTGTGAAATCTCAGCTCTGTGCTATGTCTCCTCACATCCGATTGTGCCCCTACACAAAT
This sequence comes from Dolichotis patagonum, assembly GCA_004027295.1. Lineage (NCBI taxonomy): Eukaryota > Metazoa > Chordata > Mammalia > Rodentia > Caviidae > Dolichotis > Dolichotis patagonum. The sequence continues at coordinate 52,158 of PVJX010004632.1, forward strand.
TCAAAGCCATGAAGGAGTGAGGAAGGAGGAATCGGGTGTGGATGCTCTGGCCTCCTGACCAAGCTGCCAGCTCTTAAATCCCGGGCCCTTGTCTCCCTTCCTACTCAGCTTGGCCCTGGGAAAGTAAACACACGTTTGTCACACTGACAGCACAATAATGAGAGGAAACCAGGCCTACAGTAGGAACAGACAGGACACGCGGGCTGCCAAGCAGAGGCCACCCTCCCCCAGCACACAGTCCCTTGCCCATGTGTCCAGGTCAACCAGCTGCCCTTCAAAGACAGGTTCCCAGGCTAGGGCAGGGACCCAGAGTCCACAGAATCCTTCTGGAGAAGTATGTCAAAATGTGACTGCCAGGTTGTTGCCAGGCAGCCAAGTGACAGCAGGAGAGGTGCGCCTCTGCTGGGCACTTGCCCTGCTGATCTGGACCCAGTTCAATACCAGGCCTGTGAAGAAGGAGAAGGGGTGTGGTGGCTTGGCAATTTCAGCCATGATTCATCCTGAAGCTGTCAAGGCCATGTATCATGTGACAGGAAATGAGGGGTCAGAGCAGAGGGGTGTACTTACACAAGATTTCCTGGGCCTCCAACATGCTGACTGAAAGGGGCTTCTTAGCTTCCACAGCCATGTGGGGCTCTCATAAATCTCTTTGATTTCTCTTTCACTATCTTGCTCTCTTTCTTTTTTGAGACAAGGTTGCACTATGCAGTTCAGGTTGGGCTTGAGCTCACTTTGTGGCTCAGGCTTGTCTCGAACTTGCAACAATTCTCCTGCCGCAGTCTCCCAAGTGCTGGGATCACAGGCATGCACCCCCATGCCTACTTGCCTTAATCTTTTTATACAAATCTCTTTATACAATGTCTTCATCTCTTAGTTATTATAATTTCTATAATCGCTTTATCTCTGCATAAAAATATATTCTACTGGTATATTTTTACTGTCTTATTTTTGTATAAATGTATTGTCTCCCCCTTCACACACAGTATACATATTTATATGCACACACACAGGCCCCCCTTCCATTTGTTAAGTTTCTCTGATGAGCTGGTAGGTGAGCCAGCTTCTTTCTCAGGCAGCCCTGGTTTCTCCACCCGTGATGACCTCCCTGGGCCTCAGTTCAGGAAGCCAGCAGTGGTACCTGGCCTTTAGGTTAATTACTTGCAGATGCTATCAAAGGCTTGTATGAAGCTACTCTGGCTTTGTCTGCTGGTCAGAAAGTCAGCTGGAGTCTGTGTGAAGCAGCTAACTGTCCTCTTGGTCTCCTCTCCCAGCAGAATGAGGACTGTTACATCAGGCTTGCCACTGCTCCCTATTTGAGCTAGGGTGCTCTGTGAAGCAGAGCATGGGTTATCTGGGCATCTCTGACAAGACTGCAACTGTATCACTGGCCAGCACCTCTCCAGCCAGCAGGAGCCTCAGCTGTAAGTACATGATCCGGGCTTGGGCCCTGCCCTGCACCAAGCTCAGGGACGGGCCCTCCGCACCTGTTAAAGAGGTTATTGCGGCGAACCATCCGCAGAAAGCCAGTGGGGTCGGTGACGGAGTTCAGTTTGTTGTTCATCTCTTCAAACTGCTGGTCCATGATGTCTCCGGCTTCACTCTCTGTTTCACTGCTGGCACAGGCCCTGCAGGAAAAATGACAGAAAAGCCAGTCAGGAAAAGGATGTGCTGGGCTTCTGAAGTCAGCTCCGAGGTCCCATCTTACAAACCCTAGTACTTATGCCTCCTGACTTCAAGGCCTTCTGCTTCTCTCAGTGGTCCAAGACTCACTTCCCATATCACTTCTCTGGTCAACTCTAGCCAGGTGTTTAAGACCTGCTGCACACCATTCTGCTGTGATCATGCTACAGACTGCAACTGTATGTGACTAAGTCTCATGGTCTCAGGGTCCAGCACAGACACAGCACATGCCAGATACCCACTGTCTGGAAGGGCTGGCCAGAAACCCTCCCCACTGGGCCCAGGCTGTGGTATGTATGGCTGTGGGATGACCCCCAGCCTGGGGTCTATATGGCCCATTCCAGAACCAGTGACTGAGTACCCACACTGTGCTGGGCACCATGCTAAACACAGCCAAGAAAGTCACTTCCGAATAAGGAGACACACATGCTCACAGAGGGCTACAATGCTGGACAGTGTAGGCACTGTTGCAAAGGCTTGAGAAAGCCTGCACAGGAGGCCCTTTATCAAAGGTCAGCATGAAGAGATGACCATTTTTTTAATTAGTTCTCCTGTGATGGACTTTAACAGAATGCTTGGCAATGTGTTCTGAATAAACAGAACCCAAGAGTGCCTTGATTCATCAGTATGATTGAAATGACAAAAGGCTTATTTAATGTAAATGTCATTCACTGTGTCCCAAGGATAGAAACTGCAACTAGGACATGTGTCCACAGGGGTACTGCCCACTCTCACAGTGAGAGCAACCTCCTCTGCCCCACGTTGGCAGCACTGCCCATGGAGGCTCAGCAAGGCCCCGCTCAGTTCTGAGTCCTGACGTTCTCGGGCATTGGGATCACACTGAATTTGGTGAGATGCCCAGGGGTTTCTCATCCACAGATAATCTTGACCCACGGGCACATGACTTTCACTTTCCTGATGACTAATGTAGATGAGTGGAGAGTGTAGGGCCCTAAAGTCAGAAGACAAACTTGCAGCCTCTCCTATGCTGGCCTAGTGGAACTCTAGGAAGGCTATACCTCCTGTCACTGTGAGGGAAGAGGTTTGACACATGGGGATTTGGGTTTAAGGTGATCCTCATCCTGACCAAATGACCAGGTTGCTGATACCTGTGGCTGAGAAGGCTAAAGCTCTTTACTGGATTATTCTGGGGGGCCAAATGAGATACAACATGTAAATCTATGTGGTAAGTTTGAATGCTATATTTGAAGTCAACCCTGGCACAATGTTGAATTTTATGTCAATTTGACTGGGCTGCTGGGTACACAGATAGCTGGATAGCTGTTTCCTGAGTACTAGTGTTTCTGGTACACTGAGTAAAGCATGTTAACCTTCTCAGTCTGAGTGGGCCTCATCCAATCCAGTAAAGTCCTGAATAGGACAAAAAGGCTGAGTAAGGCAGAATTCACTTTGCTCTGTCTTCTGACTTCAGATTCAAACTCGCACTGGTACTTATTCCATGAATTTCCTAGGTGTCTTGGCTGCTGACTATAGATCCTAGGGCTTCTCAACTTTCATAACCATGACAGCTAGTTCCTTATCACAAATCTCTTTGATCTCTTCATAGAAATTGCTTTTTGAAATGTCTTCACCATTTAATCTCCTAATTATGTAATTTTCATAATCTCTTTAAAGACATATCCTATTTGTACATACTTTTGTATATCATATTATATAAATGTATATGTCTACATATGCATATTTATATGCATATACATATTTGTCCATATTCTATTTCTCTCATGAACCCCCATAAAAATCCCTGGTAGTGATTCTAGAAATGTGGTGTGGCTGGCAAAGAGTTGGCCTTTAGCCCCCCCTTTCCTCTAGGCCTCGGCCAACTGGAGCTGGCACTTCTGACACAGAACAGTACCTGGCAAGTGGTCACTGTGTGAGGAATTGCTGAGTGAGTGAATGGCTTATGCTGGAGAACATTTCACAATGGGAAGTACTTCTACACAGATTTGATTTTATCTTTGTGACATCTCTGTGACCCAGCTCTGTCTGTCTCTATGTATCTGACATAGGTTCTGAGAAGCTGAGGCCCCTGGGCTGGCCTGAGAGTACAGGTGGCAGACAGCATCTGAGGCCAGTTCAGGTCTGTCGCAGGTGATTGCTCATGTTCCTGCCCCTTTTAAGGCCCATACTTCATACTTCCTTCTGCAGGGGTTTGATTGGGGGTGGAAAGGCTGAGAAGAGGAAACTTCAAGCATTTAAGCAAATCACCAGGGCCTGCATCATGCTGTCAAGTAAGGAAGACCCTGAACAGGTGAGAAGGCTAAAGTGTGAAATGCTCCCCTGGGAGTGGAGGACCTTTCACGGAGACCCTGGAAAATATCACTCAATGAGCTCTTCTGTCCAGGGATGCATTTATCACCCGAATGCAACTGCTTGCTTGGAGCTGAGAAATCTGCTTGTCATTCTGCACTCTGCGAAGGAGAGAAGAATTGGCTGGGATTGGTATCAGCTCCATTATCTCACAGTTCCACTCTAGCTGTCAGCCACAGACTGAGCCCTCAGAAGCTCATGCTTAATGGGGTTGTTTCCTCTTTCCTGACCCTTCCAAGTATTAACACTGAAGGGGAAAACAAACATGAGATGTCACAGATAAAGGAACCTCCAATTTACAAAACAAGCCTGTCTGTATGGCAGGGTCCCAAGAATGCTGGCCACCAGTCCTCCTGTTACTGTCCCTCCCAGTACCCACCCTCCTGGCAATTTCTCAGAGATGCTACAGTACACTTAACATGGTCCCCACAGCCCTTGATTTAATTCTCTTTGACTCATAAGTGATTCCTAAGTGGAATGGAGGAGCTAAACAGGTGAGTCTTGTTACACCTGCCTTCAAGGCACTTCCTGTCCAGAATGACTAGTATTCTTAGAGTTTACTTCTTGCTAGATAATCCCTTCATATTTTATTCTATACTATAGTTACCTTTTCATCTTACACTATTCCTATGCCAGTGACCACATGGATTCAAATTTGTTTTGATACTATTAACTTAAAAATATAAATAAATTCTGCTATTATGGAATCCTGAGAGAAAAGTTAGTTACACTTTGGTAACTAACCACTGGCCACTAGATGACTAACCATCAAGAACATCTGTTACTCAAGCAGCATGTGCCAGGCCCTTAGCTGGGTGACTTCACACGCAGACACTCTGTGCTGAGAGGCTCAGGGAAGGTGCTAGATGGGCATGCTCATCCCCACAGCACATGTGTGCTTACATGCACAGATCAAGTAAGAGTGGGGGAGGAAGAGAGAATGAACATATGAACAGACATAGAGACACAAACAGCACTTAGTCTCATGGTTTGATTTTGGCCACCCTTCTGAGGGCCACGATATGAAACAGGATTGTTAGAGAAGTGATGCTTTGCAGACACAATTGGTGACATAGTTCAGCAGGGAAGAATCCCAAGGGCTTCAAGGGACAGAGGCAATGGCAGAGCAGGAGGAGTGGAAAGGGGCTCCTGGGCCCAGCTGCCAGTACTGATGAAGTAGGCATGCATGAGGTGCTGAGGCCCTGTCTCTCTTTTCTCTCCATTTGGCTTATATTCTGCTATGTCTGCATAGCTCTGCACCCTCAGCCCTGGCTATCTGTCACAGCCCTGGACTTGATAGCCATATTCCAATTCCCAGTCTCTTGTGCCTTTTAAGGTCTAAGGATTCAGGCTTATACTTCGACTCCTGGAATCTTTTGGGAGGTAGAGGACCACCTTGTTCTTGCTCTAGACCCCTGGCACGGCACTTGCCCATCAGCCAGGACTGGACCCCAATGAGTCCCCAGCCTAGGGTCAAACAGAGACTGAGGCTCAGATCACCATCATGGAGGGAAGAGAGGAGAAAAGGTTGAAGTCAGCACAAGCTGGCCTAGGTGAAGACAGTAAGGCATGCATCCTGGTGACTGCTGGGAGGGGGACAGGAGGGAAAAGCAGTGCAGAGAGGCTGGAAGCTGCCCTACAGTGCCCACAGGTCCTGCTGGCATCTCTTTCAGGGACCTTCGAAATGTGCAGCCTGGGGCCGGGGATTTAGCTCAGTGGCTTAAGCACCTGCCTGGCAAGCGTGAGGTCGTGAGTTCGATCCTCGGTACCAGAAAAGAAAAAAAAAAAAAAAAAAAAGAAATGTGCAGCCTGAGCGCTCTGGGGAATATAAATCCCATCATCACCAGAGGCAGGCTTCAAATGCTATTCACATGCAGCTTTCCCCAGAGATGAAAACAACCATAAATCAGGGTCCATAGAGCTATGTCCTGGGGACAGGGCTTGGCAAGAGGCTCCAGAGAAGATTGCCATTTGCAAGAGTGGCCTCCTGATCTCTCCCAACTACACTCTCTCTGTCATCTCTCTAACAGTTATAGCTGAAGTGCCACATAGGCACACTTTTATTTATGTCTCACATCTCTCTGCTAACCCCTTCCTTCTTCACCCCTCACCCTCACCTCCAGGATTCTCTTGCACTGATGACCAGTTACTTGCCAAAGATCATCTCTTGAAACCCTCAGGCTGGAAACCATGGAAGAGAAGCTTCCGTGTACAGGGCAGGGTAGCACCTACCCCATGAACCCACTCCAGGTGGGAGCCATACAAGGCAGCAAAAGACTCCTTCTTTAAGAGCAAGGATCTCCTTAACACTGGTGAAACTTGAGGAAGAAAAGCTAGTTTCTTCACTGCCACTGTGCAGAATCATTCAGAAGCTCCTGATTCCAAAGGCCAGGTTGTACTGCACAGCACCCTGGGCTGAGAGACCCACACCAGGAAGCAGAGATGTCTTGAGGTACGACAACATGCTCAGAGAATGAGTACCATGGGCCTCCATGGTCTGTACACAGCCAGGCTGTGAATAGTGGAAAGAACTAATTTCACCCAGAAGTCATTCAGCAGCAAACCACAGACATGAGATTCTGAGAACTCAAGATTTCTGAAACCTTTGAAACTTTCCTATGTGAACTACTTACTGGTCAAACTGGTTTTTCATAGGGATCATTAGAAAACCATTGAAATGAAAAAAGTCTGGGATTTACTTTTAGGGACAGCAAGGAAAAAGGGAGAAGTATCCTACTCCATGAGTTGTCCCAATAGAAGAGCCAAAGAAACAGAGAAGAGATATGAGTCTGTAAGGCAGGAATCAGGCTACATGCTGGGAAGGGAAGGGGTAGTGTAGACAATAGACAGCTGATCATAAAGATTTTAGTTCTGGAAATTGCTTTGACTCCCCTGGGTCACAGGTTCCAAGAACTGTATTTGTACCTCACTGCTTACTGGACCAGAAGTGAACTTCTGTCCTAAGTGTGGCAGGCTCCTTTCTGTCTCCTTTCCCCATGATGTAAGCACCGGGATTTAGGGAGAGCTGATGTGACTTGCCAAGGGTGGCTCTGTAGGTAGAACTCTGGGTCTAGTAGCAGAGCACCTTTTGTATCTCTTAACTCTATTCTACAGTTGCCAATGGAAAATGGCAAAGTAGATAAGTAACTAAGCCAGCCTTACACATCTCAGGGGCTCTGGAGCTTTCTTCCTTTGTAAAAGTTTGTGCTGGAGTTCACGGACACCCCACTTCATGACCTTATTAGATATCCCTCTTCCTGGTTTACATAAACTTTCAAGAGGATTATTGGGGTGAGGTGGGAGGTAGAAAGTGTTCTCGGAGATCTGTGTAGCTCTGCTGCACCAAGCCACTGCCACAGCTCCCAAGTGGTGCCATTCAAACATGGAGTCACATGGAGAGCTAGCAGGTAGAAGGAATGTGGGTGTATAAAGAGAAAGATGTGCTATAACCTCTCATCAGGGCAGGGACAAGCTGAAGGCGACCTCGCGCAGCAAATTCTTCCATTAAGTCCACTCATGTCAAGTCCAGACTTCACATCCACATGGAATGTGGCATAGCAAACGAAGACAAAGGTCAAGTCCACTGGTGTAAACCCTGCTAGCAACATGACCCTCCTACATGCTAAGCTGACACGCTCAGGTGATGGTAATGGTTGTTCATCAGAAATCCAGGCACTATCACACACTTATTCATCTCTCTGGAAACGCTTATATTTGGATAAAACCAGATTTAAGTCTTTGCTCCTGTGTGTCGCTCTAGAAATTGCTTTTCTCTGTATTCTTTCACGACTGTAATTCATACTATTATCTCACAGTTGTTATTTATAGAACAAACCTTCTGTTGGTCTAAATGATTACATTTACCTACCAAGAATCTACACATGTGTGTGCATGCACACAAATGATCAACAAATTCTCACATGTGCTTTGTTAAGCTGCTGAAAAAATAAAAATCTTTTCCCAAAATGGTTTCTTAAGAAATTAACTGTTTAAAAATAAAGGGAAAAGTTCCCAGCCTTTGGGATCCAGAACACTTTGCATATTTGAAGTGCTCTGTGAGTTTCCAGCTTATCTCATGGCCTGAAATTATCCAGTCTGTACTTAAGTGGTAGGAGGAGGAACACAGGGTCTTTACTAGCTTTTCTTCTTTCAGTAAACATAGTGATCACACAAATGAGGAGGTTTCCCTTCCGCTAGTATGACGGCCTATACACATGAATGCAGAAGAGTATAATTGATCAGAAGGCCTCATTACTTGGAATCTTACTTTTGAAATCTTTACTGAGGAAAAGAGTCACTGCTGAGGGCAGACTTGTTGGCTGGGAAACAGAGTTGTGGGCAATACAGCTCTCCACTGACAGTGTGGCTCTCAAACCCACTTGTACACGGATTAGATTCAGTCAAACTCATAAAAGCCTAGTTCAACTCACATGAATGATGTGTCGTGGTAGAAAAAGCCAAAGACCTTGGAGCCTGGGAGACAAAGGGTTAAATCCCATTCTAAACACTTCTGAACACTTCAAATGGGATTAGGACAAGCAAACTTTCTTCTTTATGTGTAAAATGGGATAATTATTGTATAGGACTAATGAAAAAACATCAGTACAGCACCCAGGGTAGAACCACAGCCTGACAGATGGGCAGTGGGATTGATATTTTCCTTTCCAAGTACTGTGAATGCACGAGATGATTGAAAAATATGACAAATGTTGTGAATGTTTAAATTTGAAAGTGTTTATTACAGTAAAATACATATTGCCATTAATCCCCTTGAGAATACTCTTCCTTGCTTTAAACACACTTATTCCATCATTCTTACCTCTTTCTTTCTTTGAGTTGTTGGAATCTGTTCTCATTTATTAGGGCAATGTGTAAGAATGACAAGATACTTTCTTAAGTTTTCTTACCAACTTTTGAATATAGAAAAGTATCAATGCTATATTATATAAATCAGCCAAAGCACTTCTGGAAGTCCTCTTTCTTGAGTCTGTACCAGTGTGATAAAAAGTGGTAAAAACTGTTGCTGAGTGCCATCCAACAGAAAGGCAGGCTGGTAAAAATGTTATAGCGTGTCTTCATTTGCCTTATTCACCAGTTCTAGCACTCTGAAATTTCTGGTTGTTGCCCAAAGTTGAAATGATCAGGAAAGGTAACCATTTTGAATTAATTCAGGACATTGAGGCAGCCACAACAGCACAACTAAAACCACTCATGAAAGAAGACTTCCAGAACAGCTTCAGAAGGTGGCAAAAGTGATAAGTATATTTGAAGCAAAAAAAAACTATTTAGAAGGGGGTTAATGGTAATGTGTCTTTTACTGTAATAACTTTTAAATATTTAAACACGCCGTAATTTATTAATCACACAGGAGGATGGCATGCACGTGCACTCCCATGCCTGATACATTCGATGAAGAATGTGACCCCGTCTGCTGCAGGGCCAGCAGAAGCACATGTGAAAGCCCATGTAGAAGCAGAGTGTAGAAGGGCAAGTCGTTGCTGTGCTGTCACAAGGTACATTTAATGGAATGTTCAGCTATACCACTGTTTAGCAGCAGTGAATTCTCCTTTGTGAAAATGCCAACAGCTGGAAAAAATAGTATGGTCACTTAATCTTCCCTTTCTTTAAAATCCTGTGGTAAATATTTACAATTTATTTAAAAGGTAAGAAAATGAATCCCCTCCCATCTCACAGCAGGAACACTCCTACACTGTGGGCCCACAGCCTGAGCAAGAGATGTGTGAGAACCACGTATATGCATGCAAAGAAGATCGTCAGAATGGGACCTTCTAGAAGAAGGTATCAGTACAATAACTACTGCTAGACATATGCAGGACAGGCACTTTCCCTCACTTCTCCATGTGCAGGTGCATGGAGAAAAGGCTCTGAGTTCTGTCCTGGGGCTTCTGGGACCCTATCCAGTCCACAGGTCACGGGTGCCAGAGAAGAAGGAATGAGAATCCCCAAAGAGATTTTTCTCATGCAAAGCCTCTCTATCCCAGCTTATTTGGAAGACAAGTGAGGGTACCAGTCTCACCCCAAGCCTAGTGGGAGGCATTTTCAGGGGGCACCACTCAGAAAACTTGGAGTCTATAGAGAACGTGGGAGGACTGGTACCTGGTCCCTCCAAAGTGATTTCACTGGGCCTCTTACCCTACTGTGCCATAGGGCCAGGCTGTGTGGAAGGATCAGGGATCTAAAGGTGGCTCATCTCAGGTTCTATCCAATAGTGTCCTGAAGAGGCTAAAGGAGGTCTACCACTGGACAACATAGCTGAAAGACATGCAGAGACGTGCCTCTACCAGCTCCAGCAGTGCAGGGTGGCCTAAATGGTTCACAATAGATAGATTATACTTTAACCAGCTGACAGACCCCAATTCTCCAGAGTAATCAAGCTGGGCAAGAAGTTCATAGCTCCTTCCTCCTTCCCTCCCTCTGGCCTGCCCACCCTTGGTAATGGCAGAGCAGACAGGTGCACTCCTCACTGTCTTCAGGCTTCCAGCCCAAAGCAGCCTGGGTGGGCAAGGTCTTTTCTTTGGAACTAATGCAACAAAATCAGGCATGCAACCACATTTGGACTGATAGGGAGAGGTCTCCTGGTTAATTAGAAGAAATGAGTCTATCCTGGACACAGTTTTTTCTTTTGGTACAGGAAATCATATTGTCCTGAGGTGTGGAGGTAGGAAGACTTCTTGTCATCTTCCTGGAGTCAGGCTTTTGCTCTAAGTTGCAGAGAGAACTGCCTGGTTCCTTCCTCGCCTTCACATATCACAGGACTCAAAGGCAGGCGGACATGCTTGCCTACATGGAGATTCTATGGAAATGCCTGTGGAAATTTGCGAAAGACTAGGCTCTGGGTATCTGAGAAGTAAAGGTAAGGGGAAGAAAGTGTCCAACCCACATGGGCCACAGCAGAATGTACTCATTCACTCAGACATCCTGGGCTGTCTGCAAAATGCAAGATGAATGGAGAAACACTCCACTCCTGCCCCTGACTACCAAGAAGCTCCTAAGCCAGGACAGAGCTGAATGAAAATATGTATGTATCTGTCACAACACAAGCCAAGAGCTGCAAAGTGTCCAATGCATGTGGACATGGGGATCATGAGACAGGAGGTGCCTTATGGTGAAAGGAGGCCCTTCTTTCCCTTCAGAGCCAGTGACACTTGAGATGAGTCATAGAACAATCCAGGTGAGGAAGGCAGAATAGATTTTAGGAAGAAGAAACAGCTGAAAGCTAAAAATAAATGTGGCATTAAGATTAAACACAAAATACTGTCAGAATGATCTGGAGACCAGCACCCCAAACTTGATGCTTGCAGCAAAAGTCCTAACTGCAAGCAGCCACAGATACTACCTACCACTAAGAAGCCAGTGCAGAAGGCTGGGGTCCAGACCGCAGATGTTTAAGCACCAGTCCCAGCTTTTAGATCTCATCTTCATGCCCACTAAACCGGGTACTTCCCAGTCTCCAAACACACATTCCTGCTTCGCTTGATCTGTGCTTTGACCTAGAGTTTCTACACCATCAATTCTGATCTGTCTACACACATTCAAGATTAGCTCAGATGTCTGCCCATCAAGAAAGCTTACTTGACCCAGCACCTGTCCAATATGACTCTCCCTTCATAGGAGATCGCCTAGCAGCTAACTGTTTCCTGAGATCATTACCATGCAGTGTATTCAACTTTGCCTCCGCCAGAATGGCCCAGTATGGAGTCAGGGCCTTGTCTGTCTCACATGTCTCCGGACCTTCCAAGTCCAAGCAGAGGTCCTGGGTTCTCCAAAAGCTCACCAGAGGCTGGTAGCTACATAAGGACTCCCAAGGGCCTCCCTAAGTTCATCATCATTGCCTTCATCACCCTGCAGAGACACACGACAGCCCCAGAGCTGTCCTATCAACATAGTTTTGGAATGGTCTGTGCATAAAATCTCATCATGCAGGTTAACTTCCATCCCCTCTCAAGTAACTAACCAAGCCAGTTACTAGAAAAACAGAATGTATACCATGAAGCAAACAGTAATTTCACAGTAATTTTAAGAATCCTTTGTTTTATGTTCTTCCTGGAAGTCTAGTACTTTTTTCCTGTGAGATGACCAGGGAAAAGGTGGACTGCAGAAAGGAAAACATTGTTTTTAAGCAAAATTCATCTGGAGTCAGTCTCTAGACTAAAGCACTAGAGAACACAAAAATCCAGAAGGCAGGTCCCAAATCCATGGCAGTTGGCTTTTCCTTTCTCCATCTTGCTTGGGGATTGCATAAGAGCTCATGATCGTTCCACTCTGCCTCATCATAGGTCATGTGCATATTATGCACGCATATGTGAAGTAGTGAGTGCTCATCTGCAAGGGCAGGGTGCCCACAGTGTGTGATGTAAGGAGACAAGGTGATCACACATCAGGGGTCTTGCATGAAGGGCTGTGAAGGACAGGAACTGCATCAGGGGGCAGCTCTGGGTCCTTCTACTGAGCATTTATGATAATGTACCCATTCTTTAGGACATCCTAATTCCAACTACAAAGGACAACAGAATTGATACCCACAGCAGTTGAAGTCATCACTGAGTGTCATGGTCCTTCGCTCACATTATCAGTCACCTTCTAGCACAGCCAGGAAGTAGATCTTATCTTTGCTGACAATGTCTAAAGGCAGACTCAGAGGAGCTTGGTACTTGTCCTAAGCTCCAGGGGTGTGAGCAGCAGAAGCACTGGAGTGGATGAGGTTGTGTCTAGGCCTGTGCCTCCTTAGCTTCCCCAGCCTCTGAGGCTCAGAGGGTGATGCTGGACCACATGTCCTAATGGCAGTAGGGGCTGGGAAGCTCAAGGTCCATAGAGGCCTCTGCTTCACCTTGGCTCTTTCAGCAGCAGGAGCAGCAGCACAGCAGCTCTCACACACTATGCACGCTTTTGAATTTTGTTCGATTCAGTGGTCTTTGAAGATCACCATGAGGTCCATTTTCCTTGCCCACTAAGAGCCAAGAAGGCCCCAGGGAGGAACATGTGCAGATGTGATGCACTTGACCCATGATGCTTAGGTGCTTCACACATCGAGGGTAGGGAGTAGAACACAGGTTTGCCTCTCCACAGATGTTCAGGAAAGACTGGCCTAAGTCAGTGCGTAAAGACTTCTGTCTCCTACAATTGCACCAATGCAAGTTATATTAAAAAGCCAAATGACCCCTTTAATAAATGGAAAAGAAACGAGAGTTGAGGATAATGAGAATTTTACAGCATGGTTCTCACTGTGCCTGTTTATAATAGTAGTCCTATAGCTAGACTTCCATGGAGGGCTGTGAGGCTGTCCCCCTCAGAGTTGCTCTAAATCCAACAAGATGCAATGTGTCATAATGAGAATGCATATTCTAATGCACTGTGATCCCCTTAATGATGAAAACTGGAAGAGATGCAAATGCTTTATTTATAATCCTCTAAATCTAGGTATATTGCATACAGTTACAATTTCTATACAAATATTGCCACCAGGAGCCACTAAACCAAGTCTATTTTGTATAGATAATAAAAACACTTAACAAGAGAGTCAAGGTGTGCCTAAATGCTAGACAAAGACTCAGGTAAGGTAGGCTACTTTTCAGAGAGGATGTAGTCCCTAAGCTAGGGGTGACTTCCTAAATCACTCTGAATTTCCTAGACCCTCAGTAAGACCATTTATAACTGCACAGTGAGAGTCAGAGGAAGACCGTGATTCCTATGCCTCTAGGAGGAATTGCAGAAAGTCTATGCATCCCCATATTCATGGCAATTTTTTGAACAGACATATAGGCTATTGTCTATAACTTTGGGTGGAAACAATTCCCTGTTTGTCTGCAGCATTTGCTTCCTGAGAAGATATCCACAGACACTGATTTTCTGAAGCAAGCCAAAGTAATACAGGTTTTTCTTTGTTAATATCAAGGACTTTTACCTTTGGGGAGAACCTGTTTCTCTCTCTCAAGCATATTTCCTTCTTGCTCTAATTGGATTTTCTGAAAAGATCTGTTTCCCCTTCTCTTCCAGATGCTCAAGATACAGCACTGTACAAAAGCCTCTGGCTGGTGTCGTTCTTGTCTTTTTCTGCCACATTAACCCGGTAGGGGGTTTAACAGCCTGAGATTGTGAAAAGCTGTTGTCAAGTCCTGAAAGCCCCCAAACGCCACTTAAATGGTTATTAGCTAGTGGGAAATGTCCCCTGCATTCTAACACTTCCATTTAAATAACAATAATAAAGAAAATAATAACAATAAGAGTAAACTCCATGCCTTCACAGCCATGATTATACCCTACCACCCACAGTCCAAACAGCGTAAGGAGAATGTACTGTACATGGGGCTAGGAGTGAGGGCAGGGCTTTTGGCTTGGCGGCACGCCTGATTTTGCAGCCAGCCGGCAGGGGTCGCCCAAGTCATCCAGCAGCTAAGTCAGAGAATCCATGACATCGTGAATAATTCCTTTAAACAATCTAAGGCATAGACAAAAGAGCCAAGGGGGTTCCTTGCTCTATTAAAAGCCTGGAAACACATGTATTTGCCAAATGGAAAGGTGCAGAATTAATTGGAAAAGAGATGGAATTCGTATTCCTCAGCTCCCTTGGGGGTTTTATAATTAATAAATATTTGTGAAGCCTTTGATAAGTATGAAGTACCATATATGTGCTAAACAAAACAAGCTTTTCTAGGCATTGGGATGTACTTAAAGTGTATTCTGTGTTATACTGCAAGACATGAAAATGAAAAATGAAGCAGTGGTAACAGTGTCATATACTAACCCACATAATACGCTGGGCCTTTTCCTAAATTATTGCTTTCCTCACAAAGGCTTCATTATTATTCCCATTTCCTAGATTTTTGATAAAGCTCCCTAATTTGGCCCAGGAGGCTCCACCAGTAAGCAGAACAACCAGATTCAAATGGGTTTGTAGCTAACGCTTCCAAGTTCCCAAATTGGTTTCTGTTCCTTATGGCAAGGATTCCCTGAAGGAAACGCTACCACAGATAAAAAGACTAGCCATTCTCAAGAATGAATAATGAGGTACAGAGTATGTAGGTAATTCAAAAATTTGATTTGGCTATGGGGTTTCTAAAATAATGTCTCGAGTGTTTTTATTTCCTTATGTATATTCAATGCTTTATAAAATGTCCAAAGATGTGAAAATTATAGTAAATATGTTCTGCAACCTTAATTGCTAAACAATTACAAAGTGACTA
Source organism: Dolichotis patagonum (assembly GCA_004027295.1). Taxonomy (NCBI): domain Eukaryota; kingdom Metazoa; phylum Chordata; class Mammalia; order Rodentia; family Caviidae; genus Dolichotis; species Dolichotis patagonum. Next base: position 67,367 of record PVJX010004632.1, read on the forward strand.
AACAAGAGGTGGCAGGTTGCCCTGTGGCTTTATTCATCTCTTTCTGGAGAAGAAGAAAATCATAAAGTCTTCCCTGACACAACAGGTTTCTATGGTTACAAGAGATGTAAATATATTATATGTCCTATGCGACGTGAAAGGACCAGCCAGGCACTGCATGCAGCAGACCCCAGAGGGAGAGCACTCATGTGGATGGCTCTCTACAGCCGGTTAAATATTTGTTTCTGGGTTTACAATGGAGTGAGAATAGGATAAAAGCTGTTGGTGCTGCAGAGACCATCTACATAGCTCAGCAAATGTTATCAGCATGATGGCCACAGAGAAATGCAAGGAATGAAATGGCTTCTGCTCTGTCAGACTCAAAACCTAGTGCTCAGTGCACTCCAGGAGGTAGAGGTTATGTCTATCCTCCCCTCTGGACACAGGGATACCGTGTCTTGTCTCAATAGGCAGGAACCAAATCTACATGGATGCAAATTATTCTCATGGTCTGCATTTTTTTAATCTTAAAGAAACATAACTGAGTAGTGTCTGTTGAGAAACAAAATTTAAAGAATAGTTTCCATGTAAGGTAGGAAAAACCTGGTGACCTCTGCATCTAAGATTCACTATAGTATTTGCATCATGAGAAGCAACACATTGCAATAACTGCATCATTAGGATTCAGGATGGAATACTGGAAAACTCAAAAACAAAAGATAAAAATAGCTTAGATTTGTGCAGAGTTATATTACTGCATAAATTGTGAAGCAATGTCAAATGAAGAAATGCTGTTGGCCATTAAACAGAATCCCTAAAACCCCAAGCTACATCCTCTTCCTGCTTTACCCTGACTTCACATATCCCAGGGGCCCTGGAACCTGGACAAGTCATTTCTAGGGCAGCTGCATTCTTCTTTTCCTTTCTAATGATTATAAAAAGATAAAGTAAGGACAAGCCAAAAATTTCAAGGAAAGAAGCAAGATGTTCTGGATATATAGTGTTTACCTAGAAAAAGTGTACACTGATATCCTTTAGGGCCAATAGTACAATATGCTGTGGGACATTTTTGCTTTTAGACTTTCAAAGAACATATGAAAAATTCTTTGGACAAATGAGAGAGGAGGATGGCCGGCCGGGGATTTAGCTCAGCTGCATAAGCTCCTGACTGGCAAGCATGAGGTTGTGAGTTTGATCCCTGGTACAAAAAAAAAAAAAAAAAAAAAAGGAAAAAATGGAAACTAAACTTCTTTTTTGGTACCAGGGATCAGACTCTAGACTTTGCACTTGCCAGGAAGGTGCTTATGCCACTGAGCGAAGTCCCTACCCCACTAAATTTTTTTAAATAGGGAGGGGAACAAGAGAGAGAACCACGATATATCATGTACAGGTACAAATTCCTTATGATGAACATAACAATTATATATACCTAAGATGTACCAATACACTTAATTAATTAAAAAATAGCAAAGAGCACATTAATTGTGCAAAAGTACTACAAATGCAAACTTTTACCTTTCAATAAAAAGCTGTTGGTATCATTAAAAAATTCTTTGAAATATAAATGTATCTTAGTGCTTATTAGCCAGGGGATGGCTTAAATAAGCCCCCATACATTCTCCCAGTCAAAGAGCTGATATGGGTTAGAAAATAGGAACACAGTTAGGGAAAGAAAAGGCACATATGCTGGTATCTGGCCCTGCCAGAGAGAAAATGAGGTGACTGGATTCCTGTAGCTGATTTTCAGGATTCAGCAATGTGGCAAAGGCAGAAACGGAGAGGGAATGATGGAAGAGGCCAAAGGGAGAGCTGTGATGATTTCAGGACCCTATGTGTAGCAGACTGCTTGTTGAAATGAGGCCTTCTAATGAGTACCTTGGCTTAATTTGAAGACATACAAATATCAGGCTGAGGCTGTACCAAGAGGTCCCTCTTGGGCTTGGGCTGTCTCATCGTGCTACTATGTGTGCCACATGCATAATGCAAAACCAACATTTCCAGACTGAAATGTGGGGCTCCAAATGTGTCATTTGGATTTCATTTTAAAGTCAGCATTTGAGCCATGTCTCTGGCCCAGATAAAAGGATAAAGAGGTCAGGAACAAATCAGGCATGAGATATGGGTATTGCAAAGAAGAGAACAGAGGGGGGAATGGTGACAGCTTCCAACCCATCCATTCACCATCTTGTCCTCTTTACATAATGTGATATCCTATTGAGCAGCCAGCTTCCTTCTGGGGACTCCCTGCCAGCACAGATCTGCCGCTATTCTCAGTCCCTGGCTCATGTCACTCTACACCCTTGGAATGTTCTGCCCTTTCTTTAGATAACCCACATCTCTCTCCACCAATAAACTCTGCTTACTGTGTACATCTTCCATGAAAGCAAAATGCCTTACTAATCCCAGCTGGCTTTGAATATTCAGATACTTTCATTTAACTTTTAGCATTCCTGGGTTTGATAACATAAAATCTCAGATCAATTCCAACTCTTGAATGTTATTCATAGTTTAACAGAATAGATGAAAGAGTACCACCATAAAAGGAGGATTCCTGTCTTTGAGTCCAATGTGTTTGGACTAGGTTGGGTTCTTACCATTGCATCAGGTTGTCTGGATATGTCTGGCAGTATCAGAGGGGTAGGTAAAAGCAATGGTATGTCAGTGTGTTTATTAGACAGTGCTAAGTGGGAAGCACAGTAAAACACAAGGAATGTTTATTCTTTTTCTCATTCATTCAATTCTTGCTGAGACAAAAAAATAACAGCTATAGACTCTATCTTCCTAGAGCCATCAGTCAAGAACAATACTCTAGAACAGCTGGTGAAAGAGGCCAGATGGATACACTCAAAAGAACACTTCTAAAAATGTGAGACATAGTGGAATAGAGTGGTGTGGGCCACCAAGAATAACGGTCCTTGAAGAATACAAAAAGAATTATGGTGTTATGAAGTTGTAGAAGGCAAGTCCCTTGATGGTTTCTGAGGATTTAGGTAAGTAGGAAGAAAGAAAGTGAACATTCACTCAGTGAATATCAGAGGTAAGTGCTGGAGGTTCCTGGACATGAGCTCAGTTTAGATTCACATCCGCTATATGAAGTTGAGATGATAATCCCAATTTTATAGATGAGAAAGGAAAGTCTGAAGAATGATCAACAACTTTCCCCAAATGATGTAACTGGTAACTTGTGGGGCCCAGATCTGACTTTATGTTAAACAGTTTTCCATGGGCTCACCCCTACTCCCCTCATCTCTTCTCGTTATCTTCATTAGTCCATGCAAGGTCCATATACTAAACTACCCATCTGTCACTCTTCCTTGTCATCCCTTGCCCCACTTACATGTCTTTTGCTCTTTGACAACTATTGTCATATACTTGCTATGTATCATTTTTCCTAAATTTTTTCCCTTAAATCTGTATATAGTATTTTAATTATGTACATATTAGTTCATTTGCTTCCTTATTTTTCCACTATTTTCTGTATGTTTAGGATCCACCTGGCCATGCCATTTTGTATATTTTCCCAATATTTTATAATGAAAATATTAAATGTATAGAAAATTTAAATACTTTTATAGTGAATATATATCCAGTGCCTTAATTTTACCATTGGCATTTTAATAAAATTTGTTACTGCATATCTCTCCAACTATTCCCTCCTTTTTCCATTATTTATTCATTTTGAATTTGGATACAATTCAAAGTAAATTACATACTTCAACTAAAATTCCCCTAAATACTTCAGAAGGCATATTATTAGCTACAGTGCAATATTTGTTTATAGACTTTAATATAAAACATATACAATAAAAATAATCGCACAAAATTAACTGCACAAATTTTAGTGCACATTTAGTTTTGACAAAGGCATGCACTGGTATTCATAAACCCTATCAAGAAATAAAACATGTTTTCACCCAGAAAGTTCCTTTGTAACCCTTCCCAGTTAACTTTTTTTTTATCCTACAAGCAATTATTCTGATTTTTTTCCACTGAAAATGAAACCTATTCTAGGAACTCATATAAATGAAATCATACAGCATATACTTTTCTCTGTAAACTTCCTTTCCTAAGCATAGCATTTCTGAGATTCCTCCAAGTTGTTGTTTGTATTTCATTACTTTTTATTGCAGAAGACCATCCTAGTTTGTGATTACAGCACTGCTTGCCTAGTCATTCAGCTGAGACACATTCCAGCTGTTATCTAGTTTGGGTGCTACAAATAAACCTCCTAACAACTTTTGTGTAGATGTCTTTTTATGAATGTGGATTTCATTTCTTTTGGGTAAATACCTCAGAGTGAAATTCCTAGCCCATGGTGTTGGTATGTTTCGTAAAAATCACCAAGATGCTTTCCTGGGTGATTATATGGTTACAATCATACCAATAACACAAGGACCTTCCAGTTGGTCTATATCCTCAACAACATTTGTGTTGTCAGTCTTAAAATTTTATCCCCTCTGCTGATGTCTTCTGGTGGTTTAAATTGCATTTCCTTAACAGCTAATGATATTAACTATTTTTGATATAGGCACTGTCATCAGAGAATTTTTTAAAATGAAGTATCTGTTAAAATATTCTGTTTATGACTGGATTAGTGTTTTATTACTGAAATGTAGGAGTTCTTTACATATTTTGGATCCCAGTCCTGTGTCAGATGTATGATGTGGCTTGATTACTCGTTGTTTTTCTTCATGATATTTTTCAATGAGCATGTTGGGTTGTGATGAAGCTCAATTATAACTTTTTCATTTATTGGTATTGTTTTCTATAACCCCTAAGTCAGTAAGATCCCTAGTCTCAACTATTATGTTAATGATTCCTCTTGATTTCTACTTGGTATGAGGTGAGGGTCCAGGTTCATTTTTTCCATGGATATACTCAGTTGTTCTAACATCATTTGTTGGACACACCTTCCTTTCCCCTAAGCATTTCACTGGTATCTTTGTCAAAAAGATCAAACAACCTTATTAAATGTGATTTGATTTCTGGGACCTCCATTTGGCTCCACGGATCTACTCATCAATTCTTACTAAGGGTAATCAACACATATGGTAAATATTCTAGCTTTAAAAATTTATCATAGAACAAGTGAATCTGTGTCCTCCCATGAGCCAGCAGCAGTCATGGGCTGGGAGGAAAACCAAGAAGCCAACTCGCTCCCGTGAGCCAGACAGTGTGCGGGCTAGGAGACAAGAATGCCCCCCCCCCCAAACTCCCCTGGTAAGCAACAGGATGATTTGGAGGAACACAGGCTGGATGATAGCAACTGAAATAAAACAACTTAATATTTGTATTGTTTGATTGACTCTGCAGGCCTAAAACTGGTAGTATGAGCATACATTTAGAGGATAACAATATGCAGTATGGCAACTATGGAGGATTTCCTTCTGTCCTGTTTTTGAAATCCAATATTGCTCTCACTGTTTTGTTTTGTTTTGTTTTGCTTTATTCCCTTTAAAATAAAAAAATTATAATAAAAGACAGACTGCCATCAATTTCCCCCAAAATATTCCCCCTTGTTTTAAACACACTTATTATTCTTGTTACTTTCTGAAGCAGTTCTAGAAGTCTTTTGCAAGAGTCTTTATGAGACACATTAAAAACTATGGGTGAATGTGCCTCTGAGTGCCATCCAACAGAAAGGCAGGACTGTAAAAACATTACAGTGTGTCCTCATTTGTACTAGCACCAGATCTGGTACTATGTGACTCTGGCTCTTCACTAAAGTCAAAATGACTATGAAAGGTAACTGTTTTGAATCAGTGCAAGACATTGAGGGAGCCACGTCAGCATAATTGAAGATACTACAAAAGAAGACTTCTGGAACTGCTTCAAAAAGTGCCAAGAATAATGGAATAGATGTGCTTGAAATGGGAGAAGTATTTAGATGGGGTTAATGGCAATGTATCTTTTTACTGTAATAATTGAAAAAATTTAAGCATTCACCGTATTTTTCTATCATACCTCATATGCACTGCATTGTCTTAATGATCATTTAACCTTGTTTTTCAAGATTTCTTTGGATATTCTGGGTCAGGGATCAGTAATTCTATTTTTTTAAATTAAAGGCCAGGTAGAAATATTTTTAAGCTTGCAAGTCATATAGTGTCTGTCATAACTGTTCATTACCAGTGTTGCTATACCATGAAAGTAGCTAGTGTTGCTATACCATGAAAGTAGCTATAAACAGTATGTACATACATGGGTATGACTGCATTCCAATAAAAGTTGATTTAAAGAACAATAGCTGGGCCAAAGCCTTGGAATGTGAGCCTCTGCTCTAGGTACTTTGCATTTTCACATGATTTTTTTTTTTTTTTTTTTTTTTGTACCAGGGATCAAACTCATAACCTTGCACTTGCCAGGCAGGTACTTTGCTGTTGAGCTACATTTGCAGACTCACCATGTGGTTTTAGAATCAGCTCATCAATCTGGGCATTATGATTGATATAGTGTTGGGCCCATAAGTCACTCTGGGGAGAGATGACAGTTTAACAATATGGAGTCTTCCAATATCTTAATATAGCAAAGTATAATGACTGGCTTTGAATGTTAAATCAGCCCTGTATTCCTAGTGTAAGCCTACTTGCTCTAGTATAGTCGATGTGCTACAATTTGCTACACATTTTGGCACCTGTGCTCAGAGGAACTTGCTGTATACCCCCCCCCACCCCAATACTGGTCTTAGATTTTAGCATTAGGATTAGAGTTATTTTGGCTTCATAATATAAGTGGGAAAGCAGTTCCTTCTGAGAGAGTTTGTACAAAATTGTGGGTTTTAAAAAAATGTTTGCTAGAATTCATTAGCAAAACCACTCAGGCTTTAAATGAATTTGTTGAATGTTTTTTGTTTGTTTTGTAGTACTGGGTATCAAACCAAGGAGAATTGTCCCACTCAATGACATCATAGTCTCCCTTACTCTTTTAAAATCTTGAAACAGAGTCTTGCTAAGTTGCCCAACCTTGGTCTCAGACATGCAATCGTCTTGCCTCAGCCTACCAACTAGCTAGAATTACAGGGGTATTCCTCTGTGCCTGGATATTGAGAGATTTTTGAGAGTGAATTTAATTTCTTTCATAGGTATACGGCTACTAATAACGTTTTGTTTAGTATTGGCTGTGATAAAACAAAAATTTCCACTTTTCTCATTTCATGTTAGTTGCAGAATTTATCAGTACAAAGTTGCTTATAATGCCTTAAGATCTGCAGCAATAATGCTTCTTTCAGTCCCTGCAGTTGTAATTCATGTTATAGCTTTTCTGTCTGAGCCAGTCTCACTGAACTTTAATCATAAACACCATAGAGAGATATGACTTTTTGCTTACTTTATATAATTCATATACTTTCAAAAAATAAGGAAAAACTAGTCTTTTGTCTTTACCTCTTCACTTTCCATTTCTGATGTTTTTTATTCTTTCCTGAAGATCAGCATTTCTACCTAGTAATTTCCTTCAGCTTGAAGAATTATTTCTAAGCATGTCTTCTGATGAAAAGTAACCTTAGCTTTCTTTTATCTGAAAACATTTTTATTTTGCCTTCATTCTAAAAGATTCTTTTTCTATAGAAATTCAGAGCCAACAGTAATTTTTTTCAACACTTTAAAGATTTCATTCTAGTGTCTTGTCCAGCATCTTTTCTGATGAGAAATCCCCAGTTGCTTGAATCTTTTCCCTTTTATGTCATGTGTTGATTTTTCCAACTGGTTTCAGGACTCTTTTGTTTATTTTGTTTACAAGAGTTTGGCTATGATATCCCAAAGCATTTTTTGTCCTTATTTATTCTTCTTGGGCTTCTCTGAGCTTTGTGAATTTTTAAATGTATGTCTTTCACCAAATTTGGAAATATTTTGGCCATTGTTCCTTAAAATTTTTTCCTGCCTCATAATTTTTTTCCTAGACTCTAAGCATGTGCATGTTAGATCATGTGATATTCTCCTACAGATCTATGAGGCTATATTTTTAATTTTCTCAATATTTTACCTTTGCTCTAAAGATTTGCTACCTTTTCCTCATTTATTTTCTAAGTCTACTTGTTCCTTTAATATTTCCATTACATTGTTTAGCCCATTCAGTGAATTTTAATTTAAGGTGTTTTATTTCTTGGTTTTAGGGACTTCCATGGTATCAATTTTAGAAGTTTCTATTCTCTGATTAACTGTCATATTTTTATTTCCTGTGAGCATAGTTCACTGAGCACAATTATAACTGCTTTGAGATCCTTGTCTGACTATCTCATCATCTGAGTCATCTCTCTTAAAAACAAGTCACATTTTCCTGGTTCTTTGTAAGTCAAATAATTTTGCAAAGTATCCTGAACATTGTGAAAGCCGTAGTGTGAATTCTGCTACATTCCTCTAAAATGTATTGGTTTTGTTTTGTTTTGTTTTGTTTTGTTTTTTCAAAGCAGGCAGTTAACACAATGGGATTCAAATGGGAGAAATGACTTCTGGGGGTGAAAACTCAGATTTAAATATTTAGATAAAATCTGTCCCATGCGTTTGTGATTTAGAAATCAATCAGAGATTTAGGCTGAGTCTATACAAAAATTTGGCTTCCCACTCTCTGGCTCTTTCTATTGCAGGACATACATGCTCCTTTCATTTTCTAGAAGCTGTGGTTTCCCTGCACACTGTCATCTGGTTCTCCAGACCAGAAAGGCTGTGGTTTTTTTGTTGGAGTATTAAATAATAAATGTGGCTACTAGCCATGTTCTGATCTTAGGCTAAAAGCCATAAAAGTGGAAAACACACTCTGCAATTCCCTTCTTTTGTGTATTGGTACTCCTCCAGTGTCTGTTTTGTTCACTTTTGTGTACCATTAAGTAGTTAGTACTTTCTCCCAGTGTTTTTAGCTGTTATTTATGAAAGGGTTGTCTTAGAAGAAGCTTATGTCACCACATTTCAAAAGGAGTCACTGTAATATCCCCTGTCGCATAATATGCCATGTTTATCTACCACATTTTACCTATCCATTGCATGAGGGATGGATGGCATACAGCTCAGGACGATGCCAATTCTGCACCCACACAAATAGCACAGTTCAGCACGCTTTGTAACACACGCCCCTGTGGTGGGAAAGTATCTGGATGAAGATTTCATCCCAAGCCAAAGCAAAGAGACAGGCACGTGAACCTGGTATATGAACAGATGGAAAGAAAAGGAACACAGGGAGAGGGGTAAGCATGGACATGGGGACTTGTGCACTTAGTGGAGTGGGAGGGGAGCTGTACTCTGCCTGCAGAGTGTTTGTTGAACTGGAATGCGAAGAGACTGGGATCCAGAAATCGGGTTTACTGTGCTTTTTTAGCCCACATTTGATGGAATGAGAAGCAGGATAAGTATTGTTGGTGGGGATGGATGGGAAAGAACTGGCACGTGCTTATTAGTTTTCCTCTGGATGAGGGAGGAACGCATATTGATGGGCACTTTGAATTTAGTTCACAAGGCTGCTCCTCAGGAGACTGGAGATGAAGGAACAGTGGAAGGAATGTCCTCAAACTCCATGTCTGTGGGTTTGGTGTCTTGGGAGGCTGGTGGTATCGCTGACACACAAATCCAAGGGAAAGGGATGACTTCAGGCTTGGACGGAATCTCCGAATAACCTCCTGGGCCTCTCTTGCTTCAAATCTCTCTGGTTCTGTTTCTGAGTGTGGTTTTATGATCATGCTATTTATGCCCTGCTGCTTATTTGTTTTGCTTCTGTGCCCTCGACTTGATGGCACTGTCCTGAAAGCAGGAACTGAATTTTATCTTTTAAAATGATGTTTTGTGGTATTTTTTTAAACAGAGTTACCACTTGGGTTTTTATGTTATTTTAATAGCTGCTAATAATTAAAACTGACATCTATTTGCTAGATCTTCAAGCAAACAAAATATCTAGCATAGAGATAACTGTATCTGCAACTGCAATCTGAGGAGGCAGCACTGCTTCACAGAAATGGGCATAGAGCTGGACCTGAATTCTGCTCCCATCACTTTCATTTTGTACCTCATCTCTGTGTCTCAGTTTTCTCAACTGCAATGGGTGAATCTCATCTATTTTAGAAGGTTGTTGGGCATTAAATAGCATACATAAAGCAACTTACAATGTCTGGATTTTCTTTATTAACCCTTTACAATATTGTTCCCTTTTTTGAAGGTGGAAGACAAAGTATTTCTAAGATCAGAACAGATTCCATTTACCATTTAAAATACATAGCAGTGCACAATCCCCATGCTGGACAGAAGACTGGGAACAGGAGAACACCTCAAGCCTAACTCTGCCACTCTTAACTTTAACTATTCTCTGCCTTTTATCTATTTGTTAGAGTAAAACATAGGTGAAATGAGCTAGAAAATATAAATATTTTACTATTAGAAAATATCGTATATATTATTTTATTATTAAATAGGTCAAATGCATCCCTCTCCCTAGTAACTCCAGACTTTCAAAATTATCCTTCAGAATTAAAGCTGCACCACATTTTCACTGTCAGTCACTATTACTGCCCTCAAGAAACAAGGAGACAGAGATAATAAACATGAGTGAGTGAGACTATCTCCAGAAAGGTACCCAGGAAACTACAACACTGACAACTCTAGGGAGGAGAATCAGGCAGCAAGAAAGAGTTGGGAGGGAGACTATTTACCATTTTCTCTTTTGTTCAAATCTTTGATTTTGGTACTCTGTGCAAGTAAGATTTATTCTAAACTAAAAGAAAAATTAAATTGTGAGTGACAAGATGTACAGAAATAAGCTAAATTAGACTGGGGATATAGCTCAGTGGCAAAGCGACTGAGTGGCAAGAACAAGGTTCTGAGTTTGATTTCTGGTTAAAAAAAAAAGAAATGAGCTATATCAATGCATCAGTTTGATGCCTTCTACACAAGAACATGTGGTTTTCTCCAGAAACCAACAATGCCTCTGGTATTCCAGACTGGCCAACTCTCATGCATAGTGGCTTGGCAGCCACTGCCAAACCCTATCAGGTCAGCCAGGACAGACTGTTACCACACTAGAGTATTTCCTTTCAGTGATTACGATACACGTTCTCTTCCCAAAGAGGTAGATGTGAGGATAATTATACTTCCCACCAAGACGAGATTCTTCCAAAGAAGGAAGTAAAACCTCACAGATGCCGAACAAAGTACTGGATCCTCTGCCACACTTCACAGTCTACATACTTAGCCCTCAGTTCTTCCTTTTCCTCCCACTGGGCGCACGCTCTGAGGTCACTGAGCATCTTTGCCTGAGCAAGCCGACATTCCTTCTAGGCTGCTCCACCGTAATAACATTATTCTTCTTCAGAAAATAGCGGGCCAACAAGGGTCAGGCATGCTAACTGTGATCATTTTTCTTTTAAGAAAACACCCTATAAGGTCAAAATAATTTAAGAAAATATGTTTTTTCTGGTTAAGCTGAGAACCTGAGAGCTCCTTTGACAGCCTCACTCACCACTGCAGTACTTAAAGATAAAGTCACAGCCTTGTCTGTCCTTCAGAAAAAGGAAGCCATTTATTCATTTTTCTTTTTAATTTATTTTTAGTGACACCATGACAAAAGTATTCAATTTTAATTCTAAAACAAAACTGGATGAGAGGACAGTCTGAGTCCATTCCATACCGTAGCTCACACTGCCCAGCCATACGGGTAGGTTTAAAGGGCAAGGATCTGAACATTAAGGCACAGCTAAAGCTCTGATGTCTGCATGATGATCCCAGATAGGTAATTTCTTACCAACACAACCAAAGGCATTAGTAGGAAATGTACATTTTGTACTTGATTTATTCTTATAGCATTTTCTGGATCAACCCAGAATATTAATTTTCTAGTTTTCTCTAGAACTAGAGATTGAGGCTTTCCCCTTCATAGACACAATAGTTCTTGCTTAATGGCAGATACTCAACATGATTTTTAACTGTCTGCTAGGATTTTAAAAATAGGAATATTTCTATTTTTCCTGCTCAGAAATGACAAAAGTTATATATACTCGTGTGTGCGATAGATATGTGTGTTGAATAATTTGATACATGTATATATTGTGAAATGATTGCCAAAATCAAGTTAATCAATATATCCATGTCCTCATCAAGTTATTGCCTGTGTGTGTGTGTGTGTGTGTGTGTGTGTGTGTAATGGTAGGGCTGGTGAAGATAGTTAACATCTACTCTTTTAGCAAATATCAAGTATAAAATACAGTACAATTAACTTTAGTCACCATGCTGTACATTGCTTCTCTATTCTTAGTCATTCTATATAACCGAAAGTTTGTATCCTTTAACCAATGTCTCCCCATCCCCTCTACCCTAACCCCCAGAAACCACCATTCTACTCCCTATTCTATGAGTTTCACTTTTTTAGACACCACATATAAATGAGTTCATACAGCAAGATTTTAAAATAGTTCTTTTTCTCCTAAAATAATAGACTATGTGGAAGTATTAGCCAAAGACACCCCAGAGAGAAGAGATCAAATGACCCTGAGCTCTCATGGGATGATATGGGGGCCATGTGATCTTTCTGGCTTGCACACACTCCTACCCTGCTGCAGGGAACACACCCCTGCCTGGCTGCCCAGTTTCTGGTCCCCTCATACCATTCTAGCCTCCTCCCATATGTTCTGATTTAAGTTATTCCTGTATCTCATTTTCCAACCGAGTTTTCCTCCTGCATTTCCCTTGGTGTGGCCACCACGCAGCTCCTGCCACATCATGGGCTGCCCCTTCCACCTGGGTTTGACCTGACCAAAACTCACTGCATCTCTAGGTGCAGATGAAACAGCATCTTCTCCAGGAATCCTGTGCGCCTTTGGGGACATGATCCTAATCCTCTTTTCTCATAATGGCCAATAGTGGCAATTACATGACGCCTTCTTACACACGGGGCTCAATTCTGCTTTTCACAACCTCTGTTTTTATATTTACATAGTTTACTGTATATGTGCAAATTGCTGTTACAAAAACTCCATAAGATTAAATTGCTTGCTAAAGGTCATGCAGCTAGTAAGCGGCAGAGTCAGCATTGGGCATTTTGCTTATTGTTTTCTCTCCTATCAGACTAAAAGTTCCTTAGAGTAGCAAATGTATTGGGTTCATCTCTACAACCTCAATCCCAGAAGAGGAAGAGGTACATAATCTACATTTTACAAATATTTGCTGAATGAATAGATGACTCTCTTAATAATTAGATTGTCTAGATTGATTGAAGTATTTTCTACACTATGAAATATGAAAATAAGAGATTTAGAATTGTAGGGGTGATAAAGTTGGTGCCCATCATACAATGAATATTAAGTGAAGCTTCCACTTGTACTTCCCAATGTTACTACAGCTGACACCTGCAAGTCTACCAACGTTACAGCTCCTCAAGGACAGGAATTGTGATTTTTTTCCCCTTGGGGTCCCCTGACACAATGGAGACACTTATTAAACAGTTTCCAAATAAAGATAAAGACACACTAGACTTCACTCTCTATGGGAACACAAGATTAACTCACTTGGAAAATGCTTTTACAATGGTCCACATTATTTTAACTCTAAATACTTCATGGCTGGTCTTTTAGGTAGAGCTGTATCACACTGATGTCTTACTTATCTCCTCTTTGCTAACTGCTTCTTCTCCTACATTGATTTAAGTAGCTTCAGATTTATCCTGGAACCCACATGCCCACACTAGACCAGTTATTCATATACTGCAGACTTAAGCTTAGCTTATCTGTAAATCTTAGTGTTGCAGCAGCAGATAATTCAGAGCATCATTATTACAGCTCAGATTCTAGTCCTATAAACACTGCTCTAAGACCCAGCAACACCCATGTCTCAAACACAGGAAAACTCCATCAGAATAGGAAACGTAACCTCAGCCTTGGCAGATCTTTCTAACAACACAACCACAGTCAAGAGAGTGTGAGCTAAGAGAGAAAAATGGCCTGGTAGAAAACTGGGGACTGTAGGCTGGAGACCTAGGTTCTAGGTCTGATTCTGTCCACCTTTAGCTGTCTTTGAGGTTCAATTTCCCTGTCCTACAAAAAGGGATCCTAATAGTTACCCTGCCAATCTCCAAGGGCTGCTGTGAAGATTCAGGGAGGCATCCTATGCTAAGATACCTAGCAAAGGTATTACCTACACAATGCCTGTATGACAAGTGCCACTGTCCCTGCTAGAGCAGCTATCTAATCCCATGCTGCATATCCCTCTCTTCTTCTCTCCTGTAGTCCTCATGGACATATCCTGAGATCACTATTTCACTCTTTCAAATGAAGTCAAATATGCTGCAGATTCAAGTCTATTTCTAGGTTGAGCAAAAATCACCAAAGTAATTATTTAGGGGGAGATCAGGGAATTGTATGTAAGATTAAACAATCACTTTAATGTTTGAATGGGAAATAGGTAAATTTTCAGAGTTTTTTTCATGATGTGTATAGCTTGATATGAATGAACTATTTTTCCCTCAAGCAATAGCTGCGGGTAATGGATTTATTTATTTTTTTGGAGAAAATTCTTCAAACTAAATAATTTTTTGTTTCTTAAAGTGAAACTGTTCTTACTTTCAAATTCACTATAGTAAGATTTTTAAATTGATGTGTCAGACTGCCCAGTGACTATTTCTCTGCTTTTTCATCTTGCATATTTTTCTACATTTTTCTTCCCTCCACTATACTCTTGAGGTCAGTGAAATGGGAGATTCCTCAGTACTTCAAGACCAAAAGGGAATTTCCAGAAGAAGAAAAGTCCGCCAAAATCTCCTGAAGGGCAGAAAAGTCTAATGAGGCAGTAATGAGTTATCTTCTTTCAGTTTCTTTCTCATTCTCAAACAAAAAAAATCTGAACACACAATTTCAGAGACAAAAGAGACTGGTTGGCACTCTGATTCTGAGAATCCACTAAAGCTCACACTGCAGTTCCACGGTTTACATAGCTGTGAATCCCAATCCCTTCTTTCCCCTCCCCACCTTCCCTTCTTTCTCTCCCTTCCCTTTCCTTCCTCTCTCTTTCCTTCTTCTTTCCTCTCCCTCTCTCTTTTTCTTTTGAGACAGGATCACACTATGTAGTTCAGGTTGGCTTTAAACTTACTATGTAGCCCAAGCTGGCTCAAACTTGTGGCAATCCACTGTCTCAGCCTCCCAAATCCGGGGATTATAGGTGTACCGGACCAGTATCAGCTTCTGGACAATTTTTGAACTACTCTGAGCCTTGGCTGGGTGCAGTGTAAGGCAGAGGTCACCATTGCCACCTCAAAGGATACTGCCAGCATCTAGTAAACTCAGGCTCCTGTGTCTGTCACATGAAATATACTCAAAAGAGGCTATACCTCTTTCCTCTGCTCAAAAGGAAGCAAGCAAACAGGTCCTAACAGGGATAATAGCTAAAACATAAGCAGTGTCTTAGCATGACAGTAGTGCCAGACATCTTATATACTGTGGTATATTAATATTATTCAGTAATATAAGATTAAATCAAAATTGTATCTATCTGCTGGGAAATCCTGTCTGCTGGAGAACTGAAACGACTAGTATAAAACAGAATATGAAGCCTTTTACCTGCTTGACTTATTTACAAAGACAGTGTAGACAAATAGCTTTTGTCCTTTTTGCAACTTTCTTTCAACTATAATTCTCCACCAACTTTAAACTTATCCACTTCTAACATTTGAAACCAACATATTCCAAAGTCTTTATTCACTATAAGTGTTACTGTGTTTTTATCTTAGGGCTTAGAACTCAATACTGACCCAAAACAGGTAGAAGCAGAGAAGAATAATACAATAAGGCCTTACTTTAAAACTTAGTACACACACACACACACACCCCTTTCTCCTTTCCATTTCATGCTAGTATTGGGCCAGTTTGCTCATTCTGTATCTTCCTTTGGAAATGTTTCTTTTTTTCCTTGGGCATAGCCAGACCCACTCTAGCACTGATTAAAAACTTTCCCAACTTAAACTTTATGAATAAATATTGTATTTATATGGGGAAAACAGGTAAGCTCATTTCATTAGACAATGATTATCCCCTGAGATCCAGTCATATTGTAGGGTCTATATTGATGATAATTTGGACAGATCCAATCTGCACTCTCCATGGACTTCCAGTTCAATGGGAGAGACAGACATTACCAAAGGAACCATCACCCACATATACTGCAATTAGGGATGCCTGGAAACACACAGGGGGATGAGAAATGGGAAAACAGTGAAACTCACAACAGTAAAACTACTCATACCCAATAAAGGGTTTTTTTGGTTGTGTTTTTTTTTTTTTCCAAACAAACCAACAGGATTTCTTATGCCCTCTGGAGTGACATGGTATCAAAAGCATCATTAAGAAGCAACTGTGTAAGAAAGAGATGGCTTGAAGTAGATTGTGGAAGGAAGGAAATCAATGCTGTGTATCACTCTGTCTTCCCATTTAAACTTCATCAAGAAAGACTGTTGCCCACCCTGAGGTGATAATTAGTATGTGACACCTACAGTTTCAACCTCATTAGTCTAAATTATATATAGTATAATTTAGTATATAATAATTTATATAATTATCTAAATTATATTAATAATTTATTATATAATTATATAATTATAATTATATGTAATTTATGTTATATATATATATAGTCTGCAAGTCATGCCCTGGCCAGATTCTTTTGTGGATATGTCAACCTGGGTTTTGGTCTTAGGAAGGAGCATCACTGTTGCTTGGGCCACTATGAGACAGGAGACAAAGACACAGAAAGGAAGCTGAAGTTCCTCCTGGTCTTGGGGCCTGGGAGAAACAGTGCAGGAAGACTCACTCAGGAAGACTCCCAGCTCAAGGTGGGAAGAGCATACAGATCTTTTTAAATACAGGAGACTTTCATTAGTGCCATCACAAAAAGGAGGGTTATCTCATGATGTCTCCAATTAACAGAGAGTGAACACAGGAATTAAGAAGACATTCGCAAACTTCGTCTCCAACAGCCAGCACACTTCCCGAAAAGACAGATCCTTTAATCAATTCTGTCTCTCCTTGCTTATTAGCACAGAATCCTCACTGTATTAGCATAAGTCTATTAAAAAAAAAAACAGGAAAGAACATTTCATTACTTTTGATGCCTCAATAAGTCTTAACCTAATTTGTTACTGGGAACCACAAGAGTTCACAAGCTGCCTTGGAGTAGTATAGATGTTAGTTCAAGGTCTATTATTAACTGATTGGTCTGGGTAGGTCTACATCTTTGAGCATACAGGATAATGCGCTTTTGTGGTACTTCTTGTTGGAAGTAGGTAGAAAAAAGCTAGAAAAAGGCAAGATATAACTACGAATTCCATGTGATCACTTGTGTCAGGCTCTGTCACACTGGTGACATTAATGGTGCTATGCTGCCTGTCTGTTCAGAAGATGTGGTTTGCTCCCCTTCCCCAGTCCCCAGCAATTTATTCTCCCCCTTAACTTGTCCATTCATTTAACTGGCGTTCCCCAAGGCCTCTTCCATCCTAGATACCACCAAGAGCTGGCAGTGCAAAGATAAGGCATGAACACTGGCAGCTTCACTCTGCCTTCAGGGCAGGCATCACTGGGGACTGCACATCTGTATTATCAAAATTCCAGTTAGCCATCAGATTCATCAGCGTTCTATGTACTGTACACCCAGCCTTTCAAATTTTGTTCAGGAAGTAGAAAATAGTGCAAAACATGGGTGGATCAGCCTCTTCCAGTCATCTTTCATTTCAACCAGTCCTGCCCCCAATTTTGGTTCCTACCCACCTGAGTAACAATTCTTGCTTTCATCATGTGCAGAAGACTTTTAGAAAAGGGCATTTCCTGGGGTACAGAACACTAGGGGAGCCCCACATTAGCAAGAAGAAGAAAGAAAATCACAAATGCAAACTCACTGAAATATTCATGATACATAGGGGCAAGAGAAGCTGGGATTTGTTGGCACAGACGGTATCAGGAGCAAGACTAGGACATGCAGTATAGTGCAATGGGGCCTGGTAGCCAACTTCACTGCCAGCACTCCTGGCTGGTCACCTCTGTTCTCTGTGCTTGATGTATGGAGGAAGTAGATAACAGTGAGTGCCACTGGCAGCTCAAGGTCAGAAGCACTGCAGTGGGAGGAGGAAGGAAACAGGAAGGCCAGGCTGGGTACAAACACATATTCCAGTTAGAGCCGGGCCCAATGTGAGAGAAATGAGGTGATTCTAAGAGAGGATGGGTAAGATCAGGCAGAAGCTAGTAACTGATTAAACAGACAAAACCAAAGACATTGAGGATTTGGGAAAAATGATTCAAAACTAAGGATCTTGGGGTGTGGGGAAGGTGAAGACTTTGAAATTAGTGGGAAAAATAATTGTGAATAAAGGCCTGCTAACTGAGGGGCTGCCTCAAGAAAGGTCTGGCTTAGAATATGCTGAGTTTGAGGGGAACTGCCTGAATTTAGGGGCGGTAAAGCCTAGAAGCCAAAGGCGATACTGGTCAGGACATGAACTTGTGCCCTTGAAAAAGGCTACATTTCCAAGAAAAAGAACAGTGGCCAGTCTGTCCCCAGTTCAGGATCAAGAGGAAGATGAGAACCTTGGGTGGGGTGAAGGTGTGCCTGGGTGTGTCAGGTACGAACAAGAGAGGTGCAGATTGGTGCTGAAGAGAGCAAGGGCACATTTTTAACCATGTTAGAACATCTCCAGGGCTTCCCTCTTCCTGGGCCCCTGTTGCAGTGGCTTGAGGCAGAGGCTGTAGCATCCTTCAGCCCATCCATATTCATGGGAAGAGCATATTACTGCCCCACTTATGCTGAGCCCAATGCTCTGGCCTATGGGGTGGGAGAACATGAGAGATGAGCAGAGGTTTAGACTGTGTCTCCTTGTTTTGCTCAGTCTCTTGTCATCCTGCCTTCTGCCATAAGAATTTCCCTCAATCCCTATTGGCCACAGCTGACCCAAACGTAACAGGAGGCTAAGAGAACCAACACACCAGAAGACCTACAGACCCAGGACAATACATCACGATTGTGGCTCTAAGTCCCTGAGGTCCAGGGTGCTACATGGCATTGGCAGGGGAACATGTGACTAGCTCAATACGAGTGTTGGGTCTGACATGGTCAAAGGTGCTCCCTCAAAGTCTCCTGACCACTGGGTTTAAATCATAAAAGTACAAGCAGAACAAGAAACAGTGCCTATTTCAGCCAGTTCAAAGAGGAACTTGAAGTTATTTTCTCAAAGCAAGATAAGTCAAGAGTTCTATATTATACATCTTAAATATTGATTGTTGACTAAAGCTGTACAGAAACAATGAAAAAGAAAAGACCAGGGAATTTTCATTAGGGCTAAGGGCAGGACATCTGAAGTCAGGGATATTGAGATTTGATCAGTTTAAACAGTTTTTATACAATTGGTTGTGGTAACAGACAGACAAGAGCTGGTATGAAACCAAGAAAGATAATGTCTGAATTGATCAACTGCACCAGAATCCCATTCTGTCCTTTCTCCTCCTGGCCATTGTCCTGGCAGAATCCCACTCCAAGCTTTACAACCATGAACAAAAGGTCAAGGACAAGAGATAAAAGGGGGCTTGTCTGATGGTCAACAGTGCCTCTTTCTGCCATAGCTTCACAGACTCTGCAAAGCTGGCTCCTGTCCCACAGCACAGCAACAGGGGTGTCATCTCCTGACCCAGGGAGCCCAAGCCATTCAGAGCCCCAAGTCCTCATGCTTGCCCAATGACAGGCTCGTGACAGCATTCCTGTGTCAGGGCTGTTTGCCTTTGACTGATTCTTTGGTTCACAGCATACTTTCCTTATTCATGGCCTGTTCTCATTCATTTATTTTGCAATCTTAACAATGGAGTAAGCATCCACAAACCACCACTCAAAGACAAGCATACCTGAATTATTAGTTACTGGGCTCACATTTGCCACCCTTGCTCCACCCAGCCTGAGGTGAGGACCATCCCTAATCATAGAACCACCACTGCTGGCTGCCCTTTCTATACAGATTTAATTGCATCTATCTGAATTCCTAAAGGTATATTTTTACTTTTGTTTTTATTAAAAGAATGTTCTGGGGTAATTTGGAGGGGCTTCATTTTTTCACTATTGCGTTTCTAAGATTTGGTAATATCTTTTGGATGCAGTTTTAAAAGATGCCTAATATTCCACATGGAACTACACTGGCACTTACTTACTCACGCCTCCTACTGACAGGAAAGGGCCGTTTTCAGGATGCACTGCTGTTTACAGCACAGCTCTGGTCATTCTCATTCACGAACAAGAGCCTTCCATGGTTATCACACCCAAGGTACAGGGCTTGTGTTCTTCACCTTAATATAAAATAATGCCAACATTCTTCTGATGTGGTCATGACAACTGGCTCTCTCACCAGCCATATATACAATAGGTTTGAGGATCATACCTCCTTTAATGCTTGGTATTTTCAGACTTGTTAATATTTGCCATTTGTTAGCAGTGTAAAACCAACTGGGGACATCAACATTTATAGATGAGGGTTTTGAAATAGGAAAACACATTTGATTACAAAAATAATTTTTACCAGGAAAAATTTAGAAATATAGATAATCATCATGAGAGTAAAACGATATAATAGCTATACTTTATCATGACTTAATATTTCCTTATAATGAAGGAATATTATCCTATGAAAAAGGAAGTCTACAATCGCAACTTACTTAAAACCTCTTGGGAGTGCTTCTTTCAGACCTGCCTCCTACTGAATACAATCCTGCCAGTGTTCTTACCAGTCTTAGGGTCCCCAAAGCACCACTGCACTGTCCCGGGTACCCAGGGAACAGCTTCCATGCTTCAAGACTCTGGATAAATATCACAGATAAAAACTGAAGATGTGTTTTGAAATTCATAACATCTCTCTCATGGGAAGCTCATGTTCTATACAGTGGTTTCCCCTCCCGCCTCTTTTGATCTGGGAGGAAGGGACTGGAAGTGCTTATTAAACACTTAATAAAAGCAACTCTTTTATTTTTAAAATCCATTTCAGAGACTTCTTTGTAGCATTTTACTTCCTTTCAGCAGTAAGATGCCATTAAGGAGAGCAAACCTGCCTGCAGAATAACAAGGACACTGTGGCTGGGCTGCAGGTAATTGAATGAAGGTATCCCCTAAGGCATAGAAACTCAATTTCTAGGGGTATGGTATATTTTACAAGCTCTAGAGAAAGAATCAGAAACCCAGCCCAGCATGAACAGAGTGTGCACACAGCACATCTTCTGGTGACTAAATTTCAAATTACTGAGGTCTCACTGTGTGGGTCAGGTGCTGTTGAGCAAAAATTCAGGGAGGAGGAGGATCCAGCACCTGCTCTCCATGGTGTTGACATCTGCCTGGGAAGACACGCAAACTACGTAATTTCGAATCAAAGAAGAACAAAGTAAGTGCCAGTATTAGGCACAGTAGAGGGCAATAAGAATCCAATTTAGACTAACAAAGGTTGGGATAGATTCTGATGAAAGCAGCAAGAGATTTGAACAGAACTCTAAAAGGCAATCAGACTATCTGTAGGAAAAGATGAAGGACAGTCTGGGCAGAAAGGGGAAGCAATTCATTCACACAGAGGGTCAGTTAATGGTTCAAACACTAAGAAGCACTGTTGGTCCAGGGCTGCCTGGAGACTGGGCACAGAGGTGAACAAAAGCAACAATAGGCCTTCCTGGAAGGCCTATCCCAGGAGGTGTCATTTAAGCAGGAATTCGAAGGATGAAAGAAACAGCCATACTCAGGGCAGTGGGAAGATTTTACAGAGGGAATAGGCACACTGTGCAGACATCCACAGCAGTACTTGTATCTGGCGTACAGTAGGAGGGGAAGTGAGGACAGGGCCACAGGGAAATGCCAGGCTGCTGGAAAGGCAGGCAGAGGCTGACCTCAGGAGCAGACAGGTCGGTGTGTGGAATGTGAGCTGGAGTTCAGGACTGTCAGAAGACTTGGCAGGATTTAAGCATGTTTGGGGGATTTGTTACAGTTGAGAGAACAAAGGAACAGAATCCAAATACATATTTGAAAGACTACTCTGGATAAGAGGGAGTAACCGTCCCTGGGAGAAGGGAGGAGCAGGGAAGCCAGAGAGGAGGCTGCAGTGAGGTTCAGGATAGAGATGCAGATAAGCTACACTGCTTGCTGCAATCGAGACAGTGAAGGCAGAGATGGATGGATTAAAACTGCCTTTTAATTGAGATTTAATATTGTAGCCAGTTTCTGCACACAGTATACTAATTTTAACCATATATATCCTACTATGCAATGGAACTCCAGAATATCATCTTATGAAACTGAAACTCTATACTCATGGAACAATTCTTTCCCCCTCTACCCAGCCCTAATGACACTATTCTACCTTCTGTTTCCAAGAGCTTAGCTGCTTTAGGTATCCTGAATAAGTGTAATCACAGTATTTGTCTTTTTGTGTCTTGCTTGTTTCATTTGTTCTAATATCCTCTGGGTTCTCTCATGTTGTAGCAAGTGGCAGGATTTCCTTCTGAATCATATCTCATTGTGTGTATGTACCATATTTTATCTGTTCATCCATAAATGGACATTTATATTACTTTCACATCTTGGTTATTTTGAATGGTGTTTCAATGAAAATAGGTATATACATAATTCTTTAAGATCTCGTTTTCAATTTTTCTGGATGTATGCTCAGAATTGGGATTGCTGGGTCATCTGTTAATTAGGCTGGCCTTGGGCTCACTTTGTAGCCCAGGCTGGTCTCAAACTCACAATGATCCTCCTGCCTCAGCCTCACGAGTGCTGGGATTACAGGAGTGCAACACCACACCTATCTTGATGATTAGCTTTTCATTTGAGGCCATTTATCTACAGCTGAAAAAATACTTTCCCTGACTAATCTGCAAAATACCTTTTCCATTGTCAGTGTGCCTGGTCTTTAGTTAAAATACATTCTTGTAACTATAAGGAATTAGATGAACGGCTTTTAAATCAGTGGCTAAAATTGGTGAATTGATAAATAACATAAGAACTAAAATTATCAAAACACATTTGAGAACACAGTTCTGGATGGAGGGCTCCATGGTGGAAGGGCATCATTTTCAAGAAAGGAATGCTGTTTCTTTTGTTTTCGTTCAATTCTTTCCTGATTTTCTTTCTTTTCCATGAAACTCCAAGTTCCTGTGAATTATGACCAAGTTCACCAGCCATTTTCCATATTCACTGATGGCTTGCTTATCTTTATCATTTTTTAAAGCTCTTTTCAATTCCTCCCTGTTTTTTTTCTTTTTTGCTTTTGCTTAAAAAAGCTGTTTCTTTATTCTATTTTTCAACAGCAGTTAAGTTTTCTTTCTTTTCCTCAGCAACAGTTTCCTCTTCTTTCTGTTTCTTTGCTCTTTCATATTCTTTTTCCTTTTTATTTTTCTCTTTAAGATATTCCATCTTTTTCTCTTTCCATTTTTCAAATGCCTGCAATGCCTCTCCTTTCCTTAGTGTGTTCGTTCTTTTCTTCAGTTTGCCTCTTGTGTTCTTCCTCCAGCCCCCTTTTGGCAGCTAGTTTCTTTGCTTCCTTTTCTTTCATAGCTTTCCTGGCCTCAAATGATGCTAATGCTCCTTCTCTCTTAGCAGCTTTTTTCTGTTCATGTTGGATCCTTAAGTTTTCACTTTCTACCCTTTTCATTCTGCTCTCTTTATATAAATGTACATTTTTCTTTTCTAATCACTTCTTGAAAACAGCTGCCCTTATGTGATCTGTTCTGTCAGGTTCTAGGTTCTGCTTCTGTGAAGGCTTTTAGTCCAAGACTTTCAAAGTCCCTAAGTAGTGGGAAGAGTAATCAACCCTGGAGTTTTCCTTATAGAACTGGATTTCTTCACAAACTCAGAAGTCATTAATCTGGCAGAGGTGCTGGATACTCTATTCCTTGTTGATTTTTTACTGCTCATGTTTCTCTCTTCAATTGTTTTCTGTGCAGATGCTGTTGTGCTAGCGGGTCTGACCAGGGTTCTCAGGGATTTAAGTGGCAGAGGAGCAGCTGTGAAGTCCTCCTCCACCCCTGGCCTGGTCTTCTCCTTGTCTTCTTCAAGGTCATTAGTGATCACCTCACTTTCCTTGGGTTTCTCAAGTTCAGGAGCAACACAGCCTATCAAAATTGCATTTTCTTCATTTGCATTTAATTTGTAAGAATTATGGTTTTCAGCGACTTCTCCATTCTGATCTGTTCTGGATACCTTCTCCTCAGATCCTGGTAGAAAGCACCCTCCAAGGCTGTTAAGTCAGGGATTGTGAGGAGAACAATTAGAATCAGGACACAGAATTTATATTATTATTTTATGATGGTCACACAGAGTTAAACACAAGAAAGTGTAGGAAATCTGTCCACAACACTAAAGACCCAGAATATTCAGCCAAGGGCCTGGATCCCACAGCAATGTCCTGCATGAGTCCTGATGAAAACCTAGAGCCCATAACAATACCTCCCACAAGTCCGACTGGCGGTCTAGAGCCCACAAGAAGGACTCATGCCAGTCTGTTTTACGGATCTGTGCTGGGAAGGCCCAAAGCTAGAAAGCTAGCAGTGGTGGAAGCTAGAAAATCTATGCCAGAGGGGTGAAGGAGCTGTGCTGATAGGTTGAGGGTCCTATGCTGGAGCTGAGAAGTCATGCTCAAAACAAAGACCAGGGCTGCCCTGAAAAGCACCACAGCCAACCTCAGCAACACAGAGGTTCTAAGCTCCTCCAATGATAAGTACAGTTGAGTACATGCCAGAAAGCCAGAGTGACCAGTTTGTCCTGGAGATTAAACAGCACATTTTCTCCTCTGGAGCCAGGAAGCGATGTTCCATGTAAGGACCAGAGCTCCCCCAAAGTGAACCACAGCCACTCTCACCAACAAGGTCCCGAGCTCCTCCAATGACAATGGTGAAACTCACACTGGGGAAGCTAGTCATGACTAGCTCCTCCAGGAGAACCAGTGGCTCAAAACAGCAACACTTAGAGAAACCCACAATGCCTTGCTCCTCTTCTCCACATCTCTGTTTATGCTGGCAGCTTTCCTCAGGTGGGCCATCTACACTCAGCACCATGCTGATTTTATTCCGCTGGCATTAAGTTGACCGTCAGGTTTTAATCCATAACAAAGGCTTTCTTTAAGGGATGATGATGATGGATCCTGTTTCTCAAGACCAAGGTCTGCAAAGAATGCATCTTTCACCAGGCTCAGGAAGGGAAGAATCCACATTGTCACAGAAGACAGTTTCTTTTTCTTCTCCTAGTTCTTCCTTCTCCTCCACATGGCTATTCTTTTTTAACAAGCTCCTTGGCCGAGGTGAAGGCCTGAACGGTTCATCTGCTTCAAGACTGATGCTATTTTTTGCTGAAGAGGTGCTTTTAATTAGAAGAATTCTGGGTTTCATGTAAAATTACTACAGACTCAGTGGAAATACAGAAGATCATCAACACCTATTTCAAACACCTCTACTCTCATAGGTTCGATAACACTGAAGAAATAGACAAATTCCTAGATACATATGAACTACCAAAGCTGGATCAGGAAGATGTAAAACTGCTGAATAACCCAATTTCTATTACTGAAATTGAAAATGTAATTAAGTCCTTGCCTACAAAGAAGAGTCCAGGCCCAGATGGATTCACTGCAGAATTCTACAA
>PVJX010004633.1:0-92774 GCA_004027295.1 Dolichotis patagonum
CTGCTCCCCACCATTAGCAAATGCGAGCCAGAGGTCTGAGCATCTCTTGGGAGGATGAATGTATACAATATAGCAAATAGGGGGATTTCATTCTATCACCTCTTTGAAGGCAAATGTTATTACTATTTTGCTTTGTTCTGATTAATTGTATTGCTCTATTCAGTATTCTGTTTTGATAGGTTTTATAATGTTCTGTATTTGGTTTGATTTTGCTACACCTGATTGAAAGGACAACTATTGTGAATATAACAAGATATACTGTGGTACCTATTACTGTTATCCCGGTAACCTGCTATGAAGTTCTGTACCAGTTTCACTGCACTGTCTTGATTGGCTTTGTTCTGTCTTGTTCTGTTGTATTTTACTACCTTCAAAATAAAAATAAATAAATGAATAAAAACATTCATGGTGCTTTTTTGCAGTTTGTTTGCATAAAATATCATAAATAATAGCTCCAAAGAAAGTTAGTGATACGAGCAATAAAGTTAAGAGGAAAACTATGAGTGAGAACTGAGAAAGAGTTAAAGAAAAAAAAACCTTGCAAAATTTGTTACAGTCATGGAAAAATAAATTTATAAGTGTAATTATTAGACCTGAGAACCAATTATTTGGTTTTCTATTTTTTTATGGGAAAATATGGTCAATTCTCAAATTTTTTGGTGTTAAAACAGGAATTTGGAATGAATTGAGTTTGAAAAATGAGATATCACTGTAGGGACAGCAGAATAGACCAGTGAGAGGACAGAATTTCAGAACTAGAAGATAATGATGGCTTCAAAGACCAGCTACTCAAAGACATCTTGAAAACAGTAAGAAAAAATGAAAAATTGATCCAACAACTCCTAGATAATGCACAGGAGACTAATCTAAGAACAACTAGAATAAGTGAAAAGTCAAAAGAAAGTTAAAATGGTATAAAAACCTGTTCATAGAAATAATGGCAGGAAACTTTCCCAGAAATAATGGCAGGAAACTTTCCCAGAAAATACAGGGAAAGAAATAAACACACAGATAAATAAGGCATATGGAATACCAAATAGCCATGACCAAAAAAGAATCAGTGTTGACACCTATTATACTCAAAATTCCAGAAGTCCATCTTAGGGACAAAAATCTTTTTTTTTTCTTTCTTTTCTTTCTTTTTTTTTTTTTTTTTTTTTTGTGGTGGTACCAGGGATTGAACTCACAACATCACACTTGCCAGGAAGGGACAAAAATCTTAAAAGCTGTCAGAGACAGGCAACAAAGCACATATAAAGGTAAACCCACTAGAATAAAAGCAGACTTCTCTACACAAATCTTAAAGACCAGGAGGGCTTAGAGTGTTTCAAGCCCATGAAAGATATCAACTTCTAACCAAGCTTGATGTACACTGCAAAACTTTTCCTTTAAAATTGATGGAGAAATAAGATATTTCTATGATGAGCACCTCAGGAAATTCATTGCCACAAAACCAGCTTTAAAAAAATTCTCCAGGATATCCTAGAAAGAGACAATGAAGCCAACAATGTCAATAAGTAAAGAAGAATAAACATACATGGTGGGATGAGCAGGTAAGCAAAAGGGGTAAAATGAGGAAATCAGCAACAGGAAAATAATTCAGCTACAGGAATAAGTCAATGATAGTAATAACTCTCAATGTGAATGGTCTCAATTCCCCAGTAAAAGACATATTGGCAAAACTGATCAAGAAAGAAGATCCATAATAAGTAGCATAGAGAAAATACATTTAATTCAAAAAGATACTCACCAATTAAAAATCAAAGAGTGGAAAACAGTATTCCATATAATTCCAACCCAGAAAAAAAAACAAACAAGAATTGCCATCCTACTTTCAGAAAAAGTGGATTTCAAGCTAAGATTGATCAGAAGAGACAGAGGTCATTACAAGTAGTTAAAGAAACACTTCAACAGGAAGATTTAACAATTATAAATATAAGCACAACAAATTCCAGCATAACCAACTGTATAAAACAAACACGAATGGACATGAAAAATCAGATAAACTCCAGTACAATAGTAATGGCAGACCTCAGTACCTCACTGTCATAAATGAATAAATCAATTAGACCAAAAAAATCAATATAGAAATATCAGAGTTGAAACAAATCTTCAAAAAATGGACTCAATAGATACTTGCAGAGTATTCCATCCAACAGCAATAGATGCACATTCATCCTAGCAGCACATGAGGCTTCTTCCAAAATAGACCAAATCCTAGCCAATAAAGCATGCTTAAGTAAATGCAAAAGCATCAAAATTATTCTGTGCTTATGATCAGATCGTAATTTCATAAAGCTAGAAATCAATGGCAAAAGAAACCACATAAACTATGCAAACACATGGAATGTAAACAATAATCTCTTGAATAATCAATGGGTCACAGATGAAATTAAAGAAGAAATTAGTTTCTACAATCAAATGATAGTTCAGTACAACATCCTGGAACTTGTGAGGTACAGTGAAAGCAGATCTAAGAGGGAAGTTCAAAGAAGTGAATTCTCTCATCAGAGAAACAGAATGAGATTTAATCCAATCCAAATCAAAATATCAATAACATTTCTCACAGAACTGGAAAAAGTAATCCTAAAATTAATATGTGTCTTAGTTAATTTTCTTGTTGCTGAGACAAAATACACAACACCCCAAGGTAAGGGAAGGAAATGTTTATTTAGCTCATAGTTTGTAGAGGTTTCAGTTCATAATCAGCTGGGTCCATAGTAGGGTGGCACATGGTAGAGGAGCAATAGTTCTTGGAAGACAGCAAACTCAAGCAAGACCCAAAAGGGGAAACAAATATCTTTCTGCTCCTTTTTATCTTATCCAGACTGCTGGGATTAGGGCAGTGCCAATCCATTCACTGGACTGATCTTGCAATCACCCACCCTTAATTCCAGCACCCTTAATCCCAACATTGTACTATGAATCAATCGCAAACTGTAGATTTAGCTACTTCCAGAAAAAAAAGCCTCATCTAAATGTTAATGAGGCTTTGGGGGGACATCAAGACGTAAACCCTAACACTATGTGTGGGAAACCTCTATGGGAGACTTGTGACTGACCTTAGTTTGATAATAGTAGCCATCGTATCAGTTTAGTTTCTGTTTCTACACAATGAAGTTTCTGTTTCTGAGTTAAGCTTTTGTTTCTTCATATCTTATTTATTTCCCTGAAGTCACCCGCTTTCCTGTATTAGGTTAAGACTACCCACCATTGCCTAGTTATTTGCTGACATCAAGAGGTTTAACCCCCTCATTCTCTATACCCTATATATACCCAACATTTCCTGCCAATAAATGAGACTTGATCAGAATCCTGTCTTGTCTCCATTTCTTGTGTCTCTTGTCCCTATCTCATCCCCACTCCCCCTCTAGGGTCTCTGTTGACTTACCCATGGGTCGGGACAAATATGGAACCAGAAGGATCCTAAAATAGCAAGAGGAATTCTGGGCAACAAAGGCAAGGCAGGTGGTATCACAATCCCAGACTTCAAGTTATACTATAAAGCTACAGTGTAAAAACAGCATGGTATCAGAAAACAACATAGACACATAGATTAATGGAACAGAAGTACAGAAACAACTCCAGGCATACCTTACTAAGTTATTGTTGACAAAGAGTCCAAACACAACCCTATTATCAAATGATGCTGGGAAAATTAGCAATCCATATGCCAAAGGCTGCACATAGACCTATAATTCTCATCATGCACTAAACTAAAATCAAAATGAATTGAAGATCTAAACATTAGAACAGAAACATTTAATCTTCTGGGAGACAAAGTACATAAAACCCTTGAAGACCATAAGTGTAGGTAAAGACCTTCTGAACAAAACCCTGGTTGCACAAGAAATAATACCAAGAATCAACAAATAGGATCACATCAAATTAAAATGCTTCTGTGCAGCAAAGAAAACCACTAACAGAGTGAAGAGACAACCTAAAAAATGGGAAAAAAAATTGGCAGCAAGTCCTCAAAGGAGTAATTTCTAGAATATGTAAAGAACTAAACAAAAATAAAATTAGATCACCCAAATTTAAAGACCCCATTGAAATGGGCATCTGAAATGAATATATGCTTCTCATATGATGAAATATAAATGGTCAATGAATATATAAAAATCTTCAACTTCAGCAGCCATTCAAGAAGTGCAAATTAAAACAATACTGAGATTTCATCTCACTCCAGAAAGAACATCTATCATAAAGATATCAGTCAATAACAAATTCTGGTGAGGGTATGGGGAAAAAGGTGTTGTTGTTAGGACTTTAAACTATTATACATCACTATGAAAATCTGTAGGGTGATTCTTCAAAAAAAGTAGAAGCAAAAATTCCATTGGTCCCCGAGATTCACATTTTAGGCAACTTCCCAAAAGAGCTAAAAACATTATTCTACAGTGATGTATGTATAGCCATGTTTATATCAGCATAATTGATAATAGATAAATCTTGGAAACAGTGCATATGCCCATCAACAGATGAATGGATAAAAATTTATTTATATGTTATGGACTATTACTCTGCCATCAAAGGATGAACTTGAGTCATTTGTAGGAAAATGGATTCACCTTGAGATCATGTTAAGTGAAGTAATTCAAACACACAAACATACAAGTTTAAATATCACATGGTTACTTTTATATGAAAAATTAATACATATATATTTATATTGAATATATATATATGTACATATAGTACAAAATAAAAGACAGATAATAGGAGAAATGGGAAACAAAGATATTGTAATCCAGTGTGGACAATGTACTTAAAAGTGTACTTTGACTTAGTACAATTATTTTACATGTTTCATATATTGTTTGGCCTATTAGTCTGGTTTTCAATCTGTATATATATATGGTTATTAACTTTAGATGAATTAACTTTAAATGAATCCAATACTGAAAAAATAAAAGGAGATGGATGAGGGGGAAAAGAAGGGAATTGATACACATTATTTACACACACTGATTCCCAACAGTAAATGTAATCATTATGTACTGCAAACACTTACTAAGAAAAATGGGAAAAATCAATATTTCCATAAGTTCCTGCAACATGTAAGGATATTTATTGCTTCCTACTAGAATCTTTAACCTCTGGGAGGTAAGCAGGCTTTATAATCTGCATTTTTCAAACATGAAAACTGAAGCTCACAGAGAATACATGGACTTTTTATTATACAGCTACAGAA
The DNA here is from genome assembly GCA_004027295.1 of Dolichotis patagonum. Taxonomy (NCBI): domain Eukaryota; kingdom Metazoa; phylum Chordata; class Mammalia; order Rodentia; family Caviidae; genus Dolichotis; species Dolichotis patagonum. The sequence goes on from PVJX010004633.1 coordinate 5,195, forward strand.
GAATCTTGACTTAAACTTCAGTTTTAACAAGACTGTTGACTAAGATTCACTGAAATTTAACCATATGTTAGTTATCAGAATAGCACATGTTACCCTATTTCATAGATGAGAAAACTGAGAACTCTACAAACTGAAGTTGCTACCAACTGGAAAGGTAATGTTAAAAGTCCAGATTACTAATTTACTGGTGGTTTTGGGAGTTTTGAGTAAATTGTAGCTGACAAAGGAAGCAGAGTAGAAGAGTAAAGAAATTTATCTATGCAGGGTTTGAGGGAAGAAGATAAAGGAGAATAGGTTCGTGTAGGGGCTGTAAGTCCTATGAACATATTATTGACCATAGGAAAACCAGCTAGGAAAACCTCAAGAATGGGAAAGAGCTGCAAGAAGGAATTTCTCCAGGATGAGTAAACAGTTCAGCAAAAAAGAGACTTACAAAGGAGATACTAGATGGAACTCAAGGATGAAAATTCAGCCACCTTGGTCTTCAGAAGCTATGTGGCTGATAATCTTTGCTCAAATATGGAGGCACTATTTCTGGGTTTTCCTGAAAGCATAGCTTCTCTCCTTGGGCCATCAAGAACTAAATAAGTTTCATGCTACCTAAAGTAAAATGAGACAGAACCAATTATTGAATTAGAGTGAGATACACTGGGACTAATGAATATCAATTGTCCATTTGTTTACACTTTCACTTTAAAGACTTCCTTATACCTACACACTGGCCTTGTTTTAGAAAATTCCCCTGAACTGTGGCAGTTATGAGTGGTGTTTTCCATTATGAGACACCTAAATTGTCTTCATCATCTTCTAAATAGAAAACACAAGAATAAGGTCAATTTCTAAAGAAGTTGGGCCAAAAGTGTTTATTGTAATCAAAGATATGGGGCCTCACAAATGTGGAGTTTGGAATCACCTCTATAATGTCTTGGAGTCCCACTCACATCCTTTCACCACTCATGGCTGTTGTCTTTTAGCTCATCGTACCAGCATGGAGCTCCTCATGAACTCTGCCTCTATCCTCTTTCCCTTGGCTCTAGTGTGTCTGTTCCTTTCCCAAGGCCTTGGTTACATGGAAAGATTTCTATGTCCCCATCTCCAGTCCAGACATCCGGCCAAGCCTTCAAGCTCACTTCACATCTATCAGCTGACCATACCTACTGATGGATTCCATTGGGATTTGAAACTCAGTGAACTAAAACAGGACTGTCATGGTCTAACTCCCCTCACCAAAACTAGCAGCTAAAACATCTGGGATTTGTGTCACTGCTTTTCTGTTTGCATGAGTCAGGTGTTTGCTTCCAGTCTTCCTTCTTCCTCACTGGCACAAGAATTTAGTATACCGGACTTCATATATGCCAGCCTGCTCTCTTCAGACTAAGGCAGTCTCTAAAAGACAACCAAAAAGAGTTTTCTAAAATGCAGACTTGATGATGTCATGTTTGTTTGTTCAAGGGACAGATGTTTACAGGCCCAACTGCCCTTTGTGATCAGACCCACTGGAAACAACTACATCCAAAATGGCCACCTAACCAGCTTCTAACCAACATGGAACCCCACTGCAATGCTAACTGCATGGTAAATGACACAGCTCCAATGACACAACAGTTAACTGCCATGATGATGGCCAGAAAGAACCACAAAAGGACTGAAAAGAGGTGGCGCCTGAATTTGTGGAGAATTACCACTTATTCTGAGAAATGATAGGAATATTTCTCCCTTTTATTAGCGTTACCCTTCCCTTCATTTCTTTACCCTGTATTCACAATTCACCCACCTCAGTGGGTAGAGAAGTTGATTTGTAAGCTTGAGCCCTCTCTTCTCCATTGTTTTTGGCTACTGAATAAACTTGGGCTATTGGCACTCAGCTTCTGCCTCACCTTTGGCTTTGAAACACTCCATTAAAAAGTACTCTTTTGGAGGCCTTCTCGTCTTAGGAGAGGAGCCCAAAAAGGTGGATAACAATGCCAGCATACCTGCAGTTCCTGCTGTGTGTGCTGCTTGATTCTGCTCTGAGCCTTCACTCTTGAGGGTTCCTCTCCCAGTGCCTTCACATAGTACCTCGGACTTCTTTAACTGCTGTTATGTTTCAGGTTCCAGCCAAGGCACAGCCTCATCCTGGAGGCCTTACTTGGCCTCCAGGGCAAGCATTCCTCTTATGTTGAAATACTTGTGGAGATTGAATCTTTCCCCTCCTCCTTTCCTGGGCTGTGAACTACTTAAGGGCAAGTACTTGTTTATTTCATCCCTACCACAGTGCTTAGGACAGTATCTGACACGGGATTGATGTTACACTGTTTGGTCTATGCACACCATGTATCCACAATCCCTACCAATTGGTTGAATAATAATGACATCAATATAGATTCAGTGAGTAAATGAAGCCTTATTTTAGGTTTCCCAAATGCATTATTCTAATATGATGGCAGTTGAGAATTCTTGCATATCTTCTTGTAATCTTTTGTCCCAGAGGCATTTTAATGGAAATTTGAGTCATTCCTTTCAAACTTGCTTCCATTTAGTTTACAAAATGTCTGCAGCACCTGTCTCAGTTTCTCTTTCTATACCATTTTTAGGGGCTTTAACATTTATCTTAATAATCTCATTCCTACCCGGCCTCAACCACACCAGCTGGACAGGGAACGATCACAATGACGTGTTTAAGATCTGAAACTGAATTCACCTTGGAAATGCTCCCTCCTAGCTTCCAGTTTCTCAGCAGCAGAGTTAGCATGTGAAATGCCCATGTGTTCTTGAAGCTTTAGAGCGTGGTGGGTCTACATCACCTGTTGTGTCACTTTGCCTTTCTAGCATGGGTCTCAGAGTCTGCCATTAGGCAATGTGCCATTGACATCCCTCACTCTCTTTACATTCAACTGGCTATTATTTCTGAGTAGGCGTTCTCTTTTTACATTCTCCCACTCGGATAGCTACAGAAGAAAAAATAATGAAACCAGGCTAGTTTATTCATCTTGTTATTCACCTTATCAAATTCCCATAGCACTTCCAAATATCTTCCTCTCTCTGTAAACCCCCAGGAGAGGACTTTCCTTGGTTTGTTAGAGAAATCCTTCCATACCACCAATGGAATAATTTAATACCACTGATGGAATAATTTAGGTAGATCTTCCCTTATTCACTTCCAATTCTAAAATATTGCTATTGGAAGAAGCAATATTGTGGGAGGAGGGGTTAATGGGAGCAAGTGGAAAATGACCCCACACAGAGTAAGAATAAGTAAGGAAAAAAAGGAAGAGGGAAAATGTAAAAATATGGAGCAAATACAAGTTATAGAAAAAGCTGAATTAAAAAGTAGGCATCAAATGTCCCCATTTCTCCAAAGACATTTGCTTAACAGAAGGATCCATAGAGTAGGTATTAGGAGACTTTTGTCACTTTTGGCATCAATTTCCTCCTGAAAGCAAACTGTTGAAGCCCATGACCTCTAAGATATTCTTTATCCCTACTGTCCTAGGATTAACCAGGCTTTCTGAGTATCACAAACCCTCTCAGTAGTGTGTGCGGACAGGTGATACAGAAGATGCTGGGGAAAGTGTGTGGGTATTTTGTCATCAGTACAGTGACAGGCATCCCCCACTGGCATTTAGTGGACAGGAACTGGCAACATGTGGCACAGACTTCCTTGAGAAGGCATCGTCCCAGGCAGAATGCCGACAGCCCCACTTGCATACCACAGGAGGCGACGTACTATAGAAGGCTCAGGCTCAGGGACCCTTTATTCCACTTTTCGAGACTTCTTGGAAGTGATGCCTAAAACCAGCTAAGTTGTTTAATAAAGGCTTGTGAAATAAATTCTGTGCTTCACAAAGTTGTATATCGTGTGGATTCTTGTAACTGTACTGATCATTTTCCATGGACATACATTTAATTTGAGAGGCACTTTATCTCCACTTCTGATTGACTTTTAATTGGCAGTGACTCCTAACACTGAGAGAGCTCACTTATTAAAATGGAACCCTGCAGGGAACCCATTTGTAAAGCGATAAATCCTTTTATAGTGTGAATAATCACCCATTAATTGATCTGGTTTATAAATTTGAATTTTTGTAAGCTGCAATTTTTCTTAAATGTGGGTACAACTCTGGTCTCTTCATTATAATCTTAGAATTCAAAAAGGTCCAACATGTATGCCAGTTTAAAAACAATACAAGTCTTCTTAGTAATTTCTAGTCTTTCCCTTCTCTTAACCCCAATTACAGTGTAGGATGTCTTGAATAATTTTCTTTAAATAATTTGTTACCCCAACACTGTATCGGTCTTCACTTTCTTTTAAATTAAAGTAGAAAAACTAGTTGTCTCTGGGGATCTCTGGGCTGCTCACAGGCTTTATGAATCATATTTGTTGCTGGAGACTCTGTCTTCTATGTTCTGCCTTTTAGCTTTTAGGAAGCCGAGTCTCAGACTGGTCAGCAGAACACTGCTGAGGAAGTGTGGCTGGGACACCAGCAGAATCCAGGTCTCCGTGCCTCTCCTTGAAGACCTGCCTCGCGACTAAAGAATATTTCCTTAGTTTTACAGGTCTGTATTCAGAATGCTGTCTGTGACTGACATGAAACCATTATGAGAAATGGTCACTTGAGTGAGTCTCCGTGGAGAGTGTTACAGGTGTCTGTCGGTATGGCTGATTCTTACAAATTTCATCTCCAGTCTATTTTCTGGAAATGAACTCTGTTACATTAGACTTTCCATCAGTAAGCCCGTGCTTGGTAATATTCCGTCCTGCTGCTTTGGGTATTATAACAGTTCATGCAGAAAGTACTGGATTAGCCTCATCACAGATGATGATGGGGGATATAAATGTGCACAGAATATTATTACCAATAATTATAGAGGGAACATTTAGCCTGGTGTTCAATCCACGATGTCCACAGTGGAGGTTATAACAAAAAGAATCTCAAACAGTCTGAGGATACCTGCTTTTGAAGTAATAATACCACAGGGGTCTTGGGTAATATTAATTAATGTTTAGCATAACCAAAGGAGGGATTTTTATTTAAGGTTGCTATGGTACTCCCACACCCATCTTTTCCCACCCCTTTCAGATTGACAGGGGAATCATTCTCTACAACATATTTTCTTCTATTATTCTGTCCTTGGACTTATTAATCCATCATTTTATTTGGCCCTGCTTTTCAAATGTTAGATGTGAGCTGTGATATTTGTCTTGGCTAGCAAAATAAACAGGATGGAAAGATTCACTCTGAATGCATCTTTCTTATGTTCTTTTATGTCTCCATGAGAAACCGTGCAGACATACTTCTTCTGACTTCCTTCCTCTCTGACTAATCCCTCTCCCGATCCATGTTTCCACTTTATCCATAGATAACACAGCATGGTCCTAAAAGCTGGTTAATTATTTCCCTGTCCAGATGGGTGCGAGAAGCCAGGAAGGGAACATAGGGATTTATCAGAAAAACATAAGTGATGCTGCCTCAGCACGGAAGCCTTTCCACCTAAAGGGAGTGGGTTACAAGCCAGAAAGAGACAATAACATTAAAAGCAATATTTCTGTCAGGAGGCCTTCTCAAAGCTGTGAAGCTAACCTGCTTGTATTTTTTTTTCCACAGCCCATAAAAGGGCTCACAGCCAGAAAATACAAATCCCATAGGCTGCTATTATGCTGATGACAGTGAAGAAAGAGAGAAAATTGTTTCATTGCTGAATTGCAGATATAATTATGACATTTTATATATTTTGCACCGTGTACCTAAGAGTTGTATTAATATCTACTATGCCTGATAGTGGGAGAGAAGTTAGCACATTAATTCAGAGGAGTGAGATTCTGATTTTGCTAAGATTCAATCCCCTCGGCTATTTACTAATGTGAATTTTGTGGCTAAAGGAAAATTCAGAAGAAGGTGATAATGGCTGCATCTTTTGCAGGACCAGCTGATTCATACAAATCATTTGTACCAGCATAATTGCACTTGCACAATGTGTCTTTCATTGCCAAGATCTGCAGTGAAAGTCTAACTGCTTACTTCAGCCAAAGAAGGATACAATGGGGCGTTGAGAAAAATTTAAATATGTAGCCGTAGTTCACAGGAGAAATGTTTGGGAGTGGATTTGTGGGACTTGCAAATCAACACAATTATGATGAAGAAGCTGAAACTCCTGTTGGTGAGGTAACCTGGCAGGCAAGTATTTGTGGGGTGAAAAATGATGAGAAAAAGAGGAGAAAAACCCATCCATCATGACTTTCAAATGTTGCTCAGGCCTCAGGACTGGGATTGGTGATCTGGTCCACACCTCATATTAAGAATTAAGCATTCCTGGTGAGTAGTGAGCCAATAAATAAACAAACAACATTTTGGGAGATGCAGAATAGACAGGGAAATAAAATGTATAGTAATGAAATATTCATAACCTCGCATTTTATGGACCTGGAGCTCTGGTTCCATGATTTACACTATTTCTGTATGCAGTAGTATGGGATGTGCTGAACAATAATAAAGGTGGCATTAGAATGCGACAGCCTCAGTGTTGTGGAGAAGGGAGGATTAATCAGTCCTGTATGATAGCTGTAAACTTGAGTAAACAGAGGCACATTTGGATAGTTACTTTCACGCACACCTTAGGCTTGGGCCTGGAAATGGGAAAAACCCAGAAATACAGTAATTAGGAAAATGATTAGTGTCAACACCTAGCATAGTATACGTATCCACCTATTCTCTGAACTCATGCTTTGCCCAGGGGTATTGGTACAGACGAGCCACTCCCAAGAAAATGTGGTGATTGTTATTTCATATCATGAGTCACCTTTGCAAAATGATGGGCATCTCTGGCCCCTAAACTCAGAATAATCTACTGTGTACTTGGCAGTCTCCTTACATAGGAAATAGTGGCCCAAATCTCTGTCTGGCTTTTGTTTTAACCTCCTGCCATGGAGGTCTGATAAGAAAGCACAGGGAACTTAGGAGTAAAATATGGGAGGAGCAAACACATCTGTCTTACTTTACGTCTGTCCCTACATGCTGCATGTCTGTCCCTCCATTGAGAGCTAGCCTCAATCTCCTGTATTTACTACGAACTCAGATTTCACGGGTACATTTGGGCTTCAGCAGAGCCAGAGCTTCTGTTTCGGCACCTTCCTGGTCTGCAGAGTCCGTCCTGGTATGTTCCTACTTCTCCTGAGAGATTATATAACACGCTTGCTGTGTGCGCCCTTTGCTGAGAAGAAACTACAGTAATGTGGCAGTGCTCCATGAACACTAGGAAGTTATCTTTGTGTTCTGCTCTTGTCTTTCAGACTTGCAAACACTCTGCCAGTCACTGGAATCTTCCCTGTCTCCACCCCCACTCCTTATTAAAGGAACATAATTAATTAACCATCAACATGCTTCTCAAATACGACTCCAGTCCTCAGAACTTCAATACTTTCTACAAGGCAAGACTGAAAGATTTGCATTCAACATTCTACAATTTTCTTTCATTATTTACCTTGTCATGGCAAGTCACCATCTCTTCCATTTTCCTTAGTGAGACAAACTTCCCTCAGCTAGATATTAAGGATTTTGATCAAAATGACTTAGCATGCCTTTATTTCTTTATTAGGTTTATGAGATATATTATTGCTTCGGGCCTGAGTTACAAACTTTTCAAATGAATAAATTATACATTCCAGAGAGAGTCATCGGTTATACCCATATTGGTAACAAATACGCACAATCAATAGACTGACTATAAACCTTAAGGAATAAATTTTTTTAACCCTTTAATAATCCTTATTTTCGTTGCTCAAAACTGGCAGTATAGTGATCAGCATAGGGTAACAACAGTAAACGTTGAGGAAGGGGATGAATGAACTTGCGCCAACATGTAATAGGGTAAGCTGTCATGTTGTTTCAGAGAAACTAATTCAAGATAAAATGTTTCGTTGTCAAGAATGACTTAGGAAAAGTGAACTTAAGCAGCTTATTGGCTCTCCCATACATGAGCTTTTCTCTCATTTTTGTGTCTTTCTCTTCTAAGTCTTGACAGATCCTTTTACTGGGAATCCTTAAGCATGTTCCTCTCCATCCTCTATCATAGATATAGTGATGCAGCAGAAATGAGGCATTCTTTGCTCAATTCTAATTTCCGAATTTACCTATCTAGTGTGCATATACGTATCTCATATATTTTATACATGTACGGGTACCTATATATTTGATGTAATAAAAAAGAGTAAACACAGCTATCAATGAAGGTTTTATGAACTTCTGCCTGATTCAGAGAAGCTTTAAAAGAAGAAGAACAAAATCTGGGTGAGATAATATATAGGCAGTGCTCAAAGATTACAGATTTATTGGTATAGATAAATGTCAATATTAAAAGCAAGGAGGTAAATAAATCATTAAAAATAGTAACAAAAGCCATCATCCATCTTGGGAAACAAATGATATCATTCTCTCATTATTTATAAAAATACAGTCAATCAGAGACTCAGGAGAGTCACCTGAGACATGGACTCTTCATCTGTGCTGTGGAAGTAGCTCCTAATCAGTCAAGTTAGACAAATGCTCCCAGCCATACAGCCCTACTAACCAGTTCGTTCAGAGCTTTTACACTTCCTATAAATACTTCCTAAGACAGCCCTCAAAAGAGATGTGCTTTATTTCCCAAAAGGTAATAACAGTCCTCAAATGAAGTTTTAGGGATAGTAAGTTGCAAACGCTACCCTTTTCTTTCGCCTCCTGCTGTGTCCTTATAAGTGTCTCACTCTGTAACATTTTGGTCTAAGGTGGATAAAACATACCTTCCCAGGGTTCTCTATTTGCTAACAGAAAAAGAGCCAAAGTGTTGCCGCTGAACTTGCTGTGAAGTGCTTTGACTTCAAGTGAGCTTACAATCAGCTTATCACGGCAATGCTGTGATTTGGGTCATAATTAAAAGACTTTTACTACAGGTAATGACTGTGCTGTTTGCACATTCCTTTCATGTCCTTGAGGAAGAACAACATAAATCACTTATTTGCCTTTTATAGGATTTTTCTGAAAAGCAGCATGGTGAAATAGAAAAACCCAAAGCCATAAAAGATAGATCTACTTTCAAATCCTGTCTCTGGCAATTAGGAAGTTTGCGAACTTGGACAAATTACTTAATATTCCTGGGCTTTAGTTTCTTCAGTTATACAGTGGACTGATGATGCCAGCTTTATAGGTTTCTGTTTATACCAAATAATATCTGTGAAACATGGTGTTTTATAGGCATTTATTGAATGCTATATACCATTATATCCTCTATTCTCTCTTTCTAAATTTCTGTTTCTTTCAGTGTCACCGCTTCCCTGTGTAATGGTATGATTCCACAATGCTCCAAACTATTTGATAAGAACTTATTGGGAATTAATGGGTTTATTTTTGTTTCTATCATGGAATTCTGAATGAATTCTTCATTCCCCCAAACACTTCTTATTTATCTACGAGACTCCTTCTCTGCCTGACCCATCCTAGCACTTGGAGTCTATCCTTATTTTAACCATAATTCATGTATATACTGTGTTACAGTCTATTGATTGCATGAGAAATAGATTTGAAGCTCCTTAAAGAAGGTCCACACAATAGCAGCATGTTTGGGGACCCTTAACCATATGTTGACTTGGGAAAACAATGCAGAAAGATGTTCTCATGGGGCTGAAAAGGGAAATAAAACTCACTCTACCTCACTCTCCAACTGTACTCTGCAGTGGTACATGGTTCAGTTGGAGAATCAATCAAAAAATGCATCCTTCATTTTATATGAGAGAGAAAATGGTCCCACCTAGAAAGGTCATAGTAGAAAGTGCTTCAAGTAAGTTGCCTGAGTTTCCCTTCTTGTGCATCTTCCTAAGGATACAAGAGGAAAATGTGCTTTCCAATCTTTCCTTTCCCTGCTAACTACTACCTACAGTATAACTAGGGGCAAAGAAACCCAAACAGGGGTTCTACATCGCATTCTGTTATCAGATTCATACATGGCCTTTGAAGGGATGTTTTAAAAAGCTAAGGTCATCACAAATGTATTCTCCAGACTTTGTAAGAGACAATAGGAATATGACACTGGAGAAAATGGTTTTAAATTTAATTTTTATGATACTGGAGACTGAACCCAGGAGCTTTACACTGAACTACATACCAGCTTTTTTTTTTTAATTTTGAGGCAGTGTCTCACTAAATTCCTAAGTTGCTCAGGCTAAACTCAAACTTGTGATCTTCATGTCCCCGCCTATCAAGAACCTAGGACCTAGGCTTCTACCAGCACTACCAACGTTGGCAAATACTCTCAGTGTAATGGAAAAGAATGATTGCATATTTTGTTTGCAATGGGGAATCAGGCTCTTTTCCTATTTAATTCTTCCATCTCTTCCTTTTTAAGAACAGGTATAGAGTCAAATTTAGCTAACCACTAATATTGTGAGAACTTTGAGTGTGTTCATCACTTAACATGTCTTTAACCAACAAACAATGGTCTCAGTAGCAGAGCTGCAAAGGGTATGTAGGTTCTGGAGCCCTGGTGCCTGGTTTGAGCTTTGTTTTTGCCTTTTTTCCTCACTGGGGAAGTTGTTTCACCTGAACCCAGATGCCTCAGGGAAGAATTACAGAACCAACCTCACAGGGCTGCTGTAACAAGGACTGAAGAGTTACTATACATGATGCATTTTGATAAATGTTCTGACATGAAGTACATTCAACACAGTGAAAAAACAGTAAGAAATTGCACTTGGAGACCCCTTATATGCACTTTATATACTATACACATGCAATAAGGTCTTGGGTATTAAAATGAGTGAGATGGTTGCTGCTCTTGAAAAACACTTATTCTCATGGGAAGAAATATATGTATGCATATGATTATGGTACAATATGGCTATATTTATAAAAATTTGAGGGTACCTTTTGGAGGAATTGAAGTTTGGGGTAACTTTTCAGAGGGGGTAATAATTGTACTGGACTTTGGAAGAGGAGCCACTGATTTCCAGACAGTGAATGGGGAAGCAGACAAGCCTGGATGGATGAAAACCCCCATAGGTATTCTGCAGTGACAACTGCTCTGATATGGCTTGAATGGAAACAGCAGAGGATGGGGAGGATATGTTGGTGGGGACGGAGAGTAAAGCGCACTTTGGACATGACCAAGAGTTTCTTCTTTGCTGCAAAAGTGATGGTGCTCCCTAAGACGCTTCCAAACTAGGACATGTCACGATTACACAATAGGGGACTCAGCTCTTACTGTATTCAGGTTGCATTTAGATATTAGGGAAAAGTCATAACTGAATGCTACAAATAACTCAAATATAGTGACTCAGCAGTCAAATACCCTTTGTACTATGATAGTCCCTATGCCTTGTGCCTGTCTGTCCTTTAATATCTATGAACCTATATCCACATGAGCTGTTGCAAGGTTGAACAAGATGATTAATACATGTAGCATTCTAAAAGGTAAAGCAACATGGAAACGTGCTGTGATAATAAGTAAATATATTCCCTAGACTTTCAGGACAAGGAAGGCACAAATGGGTTCTCTCCTACCAGAGCACCCTTCAAAAGACTAATGGGGCCAGTGCTGAATACCTTTCAGTTATTGTGTCATGCACATCAAAGTAGCTAGAAGAGAGGAAGGTGAATGCTCTCATCAGAAAGGAATGCTAACTGTTTGGAATGATGGATAACCTAGATATCCTGAGCTGATCATTATGTGATCTACATACGTACTGAAATATCATCCTACATGAATAGCTACAATTGTTATCAATTAAAAATAAATTTAAAAAGAAAAGAAAAATGCTAACTGTGGCTACAACAGAGAAAAAGCTAAATAACCATAGATTTAGTTTTAACTCTCTAGGATGTGATATTTTTTTCTAACATGAACTTCTTCATCTTAATGTGGAAATGACACCTATGTTATAGGAATTATTACTGGAACTGAAGAAGATCCACACAGAAGAATGTATAGGACATTGGTGTTGTAGTCAGGGGTTGTACAGAGAACAATTAGAATCAGGACATGGAATTTATAATATTTTTATGATGGTCACCCAGAGTTAACACAAGAAAATGCAGGAAATCTATTCACAACACCAAAGACATAGAATATTTAGTCAAGGGCCTAAATCCCACAGTATTGTCCCACATGAGCCCAGATAAAGACCCGGAGCTCATGACAATGCCTCCCACGAGTCCAGCTGGAGGTCTAAAGCCCACAAGAAGGACTCATGCCAGTCTCTTTTACGGATCCATGCTGGGAAGGCCCAAAGGTCAGCGGTGGAGACTAGGAAGTCTGTGCCAGCAGAGTGAAGGAGCTGTGCTAATAGGCTGAGGATCTATGCTGGAGCCAATAAGTCACACTCACAACAAACACCAGGGCTGTCCTGAAAGCACCACGGCCATCCTCAGTGACACGGAGGCCCCGAGCTCCTCCGATGACAAGCACAGTTGAGTACATGCCAGGAAGCCAGTGTGACGAGTTCATCCTGGAGACCAAGCAGCACACGTCTTCCCCTCTGGAGCCAGGAAGCAGTGCTCGATGTGAGGACCAGAGCTTCTCTAGGAGAAACTAACGGCTCAAACAGCAACACGTAGGACAACCCACAACACCTCAGCGTCTCAATGCCATAACACCTTAATGCTCTTCCTTCTCCTACTCCACGTCTCCACTTACGCTGGCAACTTTCCTCAGGTGAAACATCTCTGTTCAGCACCACGCTGATGTAATCCAGCTGACGTTAAGTTGACCACCAGTTCTTAATCCATAACAATTGGTTAAGAGGGAGTTTTTAAGAGTCAAATACATAGATTTAACCCCTAGATTATTCCTTGACTCTTCTTGTGCAATTTAGCTCATCTAAGTCCCAATTTACTCATCTGTAAAATGGATAAAATAATAACGTAGGATTGCTGTCAAGATTTCATTTGATAACACTGCAATATGTTTAACTCAGTGCCGGTTCTTAATAAAGATACAGTAAATTCATTTCTCATCCCTATTTATAATCTAAAAAACTTCAATTGTAAGTGCAATTTAATTGTGTATCCTCAACCCCAGTTATGAAAAGGCATATTTAACTGTATGAATTTCTGAAGCTCCATACGTTCATCTATATCGTTTCCTCTTCTGATATGCCATAGACCTCAATGCAAAAGTTTAGCTCATGTATAAAAATGAAGAATTCAAAGTGTGTAGAGATGATATTTCTAGATTGTCTGTCAAGTTTAGCAAAATGTATAAAAGTAAACAAGCAGTACCATGACCTGAAGGTGAGTTGCATATTTAAGATTTTTCCTTTTTAATAATCTAAATTATTAGTGGTGAGTAAGAAAGCACTAATTTTCAGAAACTGTATAAGATTCTTTTACCCTGATGCATTTTTTACTTTTAATGTAATGTACATAGTATAAATAAGTAATGTAATCAAGTTTATCTTTGAAAGCAAAAGTTAATAATCCTACAGGAGAGTTGGAAATAAATGGTGCTCTTACTGCATTTATTAAAAATCATGGAAATCAAACCACCCCCATTTGAAACCATGTGTCATTTGAATATGTTGAATGCCTTTGCCATGCTCCTTACATTCCAAGCTGCCTTTGGGCTCCCAGGCAAATGCCTGTTGAGGAGAAGTTGATGGGGCTGTGCTAGAGCAGGATTGACATCCTATGATTACTTTGTCACGTTCAAAGACATTAGATCCTAGGTATGCACTGGCCTGCACTCAGGTGATCCAATAGTTTTGGTGATCCAATATTTTTGTGCCTGCCAAGAGGGGCGTGGTGGTGTGCATCTGTAATTCCAGCACTTGGGAGGCTGTATAGGGGAATCGCTGTAAGTTCAAGGCTAGCCTAGGCTACATAGTATGTTGAAAGCTAGCCTGAATTACATAGCACGATCTCCTCTAAAAAAAAAAAAGAGGAAATATTTTGTGTTCATCATCGAGGGTCTAGAATAAGTTGCTCCAGTCAGGATGACAAATGCTTGGCAAATTTTACAATAGGACGGTAAGAGGAATCCCAATGGGTTTGCAAGACTTCAGAGTGAGTGAGTTACAGAGAAGACAGAGAGATGGCATGAGAAATAGTGGAAAAGAAAAGGAATGTCTGTCATTTTCAATAATACAGTTTCCAGGAAATGGTGGAACATCAGAGAAAGAGCTCCTCCTAGATTTGGTGTCCTGATGCTGGAATATAGCAACCTGAGGAACAGGAGAGAAAGTGGGTCTCTGGGACCCAGGAAGGTGAGAATTGAAACCCATGAGGTGAAGTGAGAATGGGCTCCAGGAGGACAGCAACAAAAAAGGAGGTGGCAGGTGGCACTTTTTCCCTAGGCACAGATTCATTTCATGGGAAGCGCTCAAACCTATAGAGACATAGTGACTATTAGTGACCAACTGCCCTCCACAGAGCAATGCACCAGTGGAATGGAGCAGTGGACACAGAATGCAGTGGCCGCTCAGTTATTCAAATTCAAACATCTCTCAGGAGAAGGTCCTTGGCCAATATCCATCTTGGAGAGGTGCCAATTGGGCTCAGAACTCAGGACAGCTGTGGGAAAACTCCATCTAGTGCCTCCCAGTGTCAGGAGGAGGCTGCTGAGTTCTGGGCAGCAGCAGGTCAGGGAGCTGTGTTCAGGATGGCAGGAGGGAGAAGGGCTGCTCCAAGTTTGAGCCCAGTCTGGTATACAAAGTGAGTTAAAGCCAGCCTGAACTGCATAGTGACACCCTGTCTCAAAAAAAGACAAAAAATGAAACGAAATTAATAGTGCTAGAAAAGTCACAAGACATTGGGACATTGCATTGTGATGAAGATAAGAAGGAAGAAAGTGGGTATCCTGGACCCAGGAAGAATATGAAGTGCAAATTGAAGCCCACGGAGAGAGTAGAAAGAAAAACTTCAATGAAGAAGAAGGTGGTAGCCAATAATGCCTTTGCCCTGAGATAGGACTCGATGCATGAGAGGAGCTGTTGGAACCTGGGGACTCATGGTCATGGTGGTGGTGATGGCTGGCGACTGCAGAGGCCTGTGCAGAGTGATGAGGCAGTGGAGGGGAGGATATGGAAGACTGCACTGGCTGGTGGTGAGTGGTGAGTGCAGAGGACTTAGCCCTTCTGTGGGAGAAAGAGATTGGCTGGGTGCCATTTTGGAAATTGTCCAGATAAGCCCAGAACGCAAAACTGCTGCTGGCTTCCTCTAGCAGCACCTACCTGGGTGCAGAGCTGTGGAAATTGCTTGGACTGTGGTGAGCCCAATGAGTCTGGTCTTGAGGCAGGCCTGCTGAGATTATCTATTATTCCACCATAAAGCAATTGCTGGTCTGCTGTGATAGAGTCCTGGTATGATCCAGGATTCTGTCTCCATAGGCTGGCTGTCTACTGTGAAACCAGAGAGTTTCCTGCAAGTAGACTATTTGTTTTTCTTTTTCTTTGTTTTGTTTGTTGTTTGTTTTGTTTTCCTTTTGTCTTTATCCTTCATTGTTTATATATGAGTGTAAAAGTGGTTCCTAACCTCTTTGTGGGTGCACCTCTGTTCTGTTCTTCCTTTTATCTCTTCCATCTCTCTTTTCCCTCAGTTTCTGCACCAGTTTCCCCAAGGTGGTGTGATCCCCTTTGTCCCCCAATCTTCTTATCTCTTTCTTTTATTTCATTTCTCTATTTCTTCCTTAATCCATTTTAAATTTTAACCATGAGGGCAAAATTAACACATTATGAACTTATATATTGCATATAATTAACTGGTTGCTTTACATTTTGTTATATAATCACAAATCTAGTTCACATGGTTTAAAAGCTGCAAATTAAGGGTTAACTCTGTTGTTTTCTAGGCTGTGTTTGATGCTATTGGTACCACTATAGTCAAAATAGACATAATTGTTCTAAAGAGCCGTTGGTCCTGATAATATGTGACTGAGATTAACTAAGGGTCACAGAATATACAGTGGCACAATGTCAAAGAATCAGGGACTAGGCCAAACAAGCAACAACTTTTCATCTCCAACAAACTGAAGAGGTAAGATCTTCCAATAGACTCAAAACCCTAAAACCAGTTGCAGCTGGAAGATACCTCAGAGAAGTAATCATCACCTAAATGTCCTACATACTACCAATAAAACAACCCACCATAGGCAACTTACAAGCATCACCCCAGAAATTAAACTAAAAAGGAGAGAAAATTAAATGCGAAGACACTTAAGCAAAATGCAACCTCAGACACCCAGTTCTCCAAAGGCAAATGGCGGGGAAGGGGGAGGTGGGACAATCCAAAAGACCCCACCAGGTCTCTCTGAAGTAGAAACAACAAATCAATTGAATGAGGCTCTGGAAAAAATGAAATCATAAATAATTTTTCAGATAGCCACAGAGGTTACCAAGATATATATCATGCTTAGTGATGTTAGAGAAGACACAGACAGAAAAAAAAAAAAAAAGATGAGTTTAAGCAAATTATAGAAGTGCAGCATAGGAAAGAAATGGAATCCAGAAAGCAGATTCAAGCAGGTATCCAGGAGAATAAAAACTCCACTGAAAATATTTGAAGCAGATTAGGCCAATGTGAGGACAGGATCTGAGGTATTAAAGACAGGCTTGCAGCTAGTGACCAGGAAAAGAGACACTTCTCAAACATAGCAAGGTACCATGAAAAATCAACCCAGCAGCTACTAGATGAGACAAAGAAGAATAACTTAAATTGATTGGAGTCGATGAACAAGCAGAAGATAGCACAAATGACATTAAAAAGTGTTCACAGGCATCATGATAGAAAACTTTCCTGGTAGAGAAAAAGAATTTGATATATAGATAAATAAGGCATATAGAACTCCAATTAGCAATGATCAAAAAGAATTTACAGCCAGGCATATCATGGTCAGTATTCTAGAAATTCAACATAAGAATAGAATCCTAAAAGCTGTTAGAGAAAAGAAGCAAATAAACTATAAAGGAAAGCCAGTAAGAATCACAGGTGATTTCTCAACTCAGACTCTCAAGTCAAGGAGAGCTTGGAGTGAAATACTCTAAGTTCTAAAGGAAAACTTTTGACCCAGATGGACAGATCCTGCAAAACTATCTTTAAGAATTGATGAAGTAATAAGATACTTCCATGAAAAAGAACATCTGAGGAAATTTATGACCACCAAACCAGTACTCCAAAATGTTTTGAAAATTCCAGAAAGAGATAATATGGACTATAGCTCCATGAACCCCAACAGAAGGAATCCACCAGGGAAGGCAAACAATTAGAGGGAGAGAAAAAAAGGGGAAGCCAACAACAGGAAAATAACACAAGAAGGATAAATCAACACATATTTAATTAAATGAAATTCATAGGATGAAAGTCAAAGTATGGAAAACAATACTCCTTGTGATAGAAACCTGGAGAAAAGCAGAGGTAGATATTCTATTTGCAGAAAAATAGATTTCAAGTCAAGACTGATTAAGAGACAAAGAAGGTCACTATAGCTTTGTAAAAGGAAAAACCCAAGAGAAAGTGATAACAATCATAAATATACATGCACCAGAGCACCCACCTATATAATACAAATATTAACAAACATGAAAAACGAAAAAAAGCACCAATGAAATTGTAATGGGGCCTCAATACTGTCACAAATAGATAGGTAAACTAGACCAAAAAATCAACAATGAAATTTCAGAACTGAACCAAATTTTTAACAAATGGACATAGTACTAGACATCTACAAAATGTTCCTTTCTACAACCTCAGAATCTCAGCTACACATGGGACATTCTTCAAAGCATACCACATACTAGCTCATAGAACATACTTCGGTAAAGGCAAAGGAATTGAATTTATCCCATACATATCATGAGACCATAGTACAATGAAATTGGAAATCAATGACAAATGAAATCACAAAAACTTCATAAATACATGGAAATTAAATAACTCCCTCCTAAACAACCAATGTGTCACAAATGGAATTGAAGAACAAATTAGAGTTTCTACAATTAAATGATAATGCCAATATAATATATTGTAATTTATGAGTCACAATGAAAGCAGTCTTATGAAGGAAATTTATAGTAGTGAATACCCATATTGGAAAAGCAGAGTGATCTCAAATAAACGATCTAACATTGAACTTCAAGTTAGTAGAAAAACAGGAGCAATTCAAGCCCAATGCTCATACAAGGAGAAAATTAAAACAACACTGAGATTTACCTCACCTCAGCAAGAATGGTACTATCAAGAAATCAAGCAATAACAGATGCTGAGGGGAGTGTGGGATAAAAGAAACTCTTCTCCACCGTTGGTAATCATATAGACTAGTGCAACCACTGTGGAAATCAGTGTGGAGATTCTTCAAAAAACTAAAAGAAGAGCTTCCATTTGACCCAACTCTTCCCTTTCTTAGTATCTACCTGAAAGAATTAAAATCATCATACCACAGCAATATATACTACCCTCCATGTTTACAGTGACATAGGTTGTAACAGCTAAATCTTGGAAACAACCAAAATGCTCATCGACTGATGCATGGATGAAGAAGTTGTGGAGCTTTTCTATACAGTGGAGCACTACTCTGCAATAAAGAGATGACGGGGAGCCATTTCTAGCTAAATGAATACTCCTTGAGACCATACCCTTAAGTGAAATAAATCAGACACACATGTATAAATATAGCATGATTTCTCTGCTATGAGAAACTGAAAATGTAAATAAGGACCAAACGTACAATAGATATTGGGAAATAGGGACAAAGTGTTCAAATGAGAGGGAAAGAAGGGCAAGGGAGAGGGAAAAAGGGATAGAAAAAAAATAATAGAAGAAAAAAGGTAATAAAGATTTATAAATAGTTTTCAATTAGAAAGAAAGAAAGAAAGAAAGAAAGAAAGAAAGAAAGAAAGAAAGAAAGAAAGAAAGAAAGACAAGGAGGCAGTGTGGGGCTTGTGGGGCATCAGCTGGGTCTTGCTTCCAGGAGAGCTCTTCTAGGTCATCATCGGATGCCCAAGAAAGGGAGCACAGAGGACTTTACTGACCTATCTCCATCTTCATTCCTGGGACAAGTCAATTTTCATATTCTGATTCTCCTTTTCTGTGCTGGGGATCTAGGATTGATAAACCAGAAGAATGAACTTGGAGGGTTCTTTGGCTGTGAACTCTATGCCCAAGTGGCTTGTCTCTACCTCTAATTCTGAATGAAGGCTAAGCTCTTCCCATGGGCCTTCTCGTTTTACCCAGTATCCTCCTAGCAACCAATATTTTTGATGTCTCCTAGTCAGTTGGTACTTTCTTCTCAGTCTTTAAACACACATGGTTTTTCCAACCAAAAACAACCCATACCAAAAATACCATCTTTCAAGTCTATCCCACATACCCCCACTTTGCCACTAATCCTTAGCTAAGTGTTTTGAGACGTATTCTTTGTGTCCTGAAGACCATCTTTATCCCCAGATGAATTAAAAGTCCTTCCCTGCATCCATGCAACTTGGTATGTCTATCTACTATTGCACTTTGGCACGATGGTTGTCTTTTTCCTTCTCCCTCAATAGCCCCTACATCACTTTAGGAAAAGGGATGTAACTGTCATCTTTATTCCTGTGCTTGTCAATGAGGCTGAAGTTTAGAAGATGCTCCAGTGCCTCAAGTTATTGCACACTCATTATGAGTACAAGGTTTACTGAGGGGGAAACAAAAGCAATAGCTTATAGATATTTAGGTACATAAGAAGGTATAGTGGGAGTGAGGGGAGGGGAAAATAAATTCATTGTAGGGAATTGGCTCACACAGTTATGGAAGCTTAAAAGTCTGAATATCTGCAGTTGGTAAAGTGGACATGCAGGAGATCCATGTATGATTCCATTCCAAGTACAATTCAAAAGGCAAGGGAAGAACAATATCCCAGCTTAAAATCTGTCAAGTAGAGAGATAATTGTTTCATATTCAGCTTCTTGTCTTCATGCCCTTCAGTGAGTTGGATGAGGCCCATCACAATCTGGAAGGGAACTATGCTTTACTTAGCTTATTATTGAAATACTAGTATCTTTACAGAAACATCATCATGGATACACAGAGAATAAGGTTTAACCAAACATTCAGGCATCTTGTGGCTCAGTAAGTGGACACAGAGAATTAGCCACCACATGCAAGCATCACGTTTCTGAAATCCCATTGCAGATTCTGTCTTCTTCAGCAACACATTAGCACCATAGCCTTCAGTGGCCCTTGTCTTCTCCAATTTTCTCCAGTCCTACTGTCTGCACTCTATGACATGTGACTCACTGACTGTTCCCTTCTGTTGTCCTGTGTTCCATGAGCAAGCAAAGTTGTGTGTCAAAAGTGTAAGTTTCCTGAGTGTAGTCACACACTTGATGGCTCTTATTGATGAGATGGGACAGAGGAGCAGCATAGATGATGCACAAATCACCAGGTGTTAATAATAATGTGTCAGATCACTGGTTTCTTAGCTAATACTCATTCTCCTTTTCATGAGAAATGGAATCTCTATAATTTGGGGGAATGGCAATGTATTCAAGCCTCATATCAAAAACTGTGAGTGATATAGTAAAGTGAATGTGGTCATTAATTTTGCAAGGAGGTTAGAGTTCTAGTAAGGATTTGTCAACTGAACACAGTATAAATCATGTAGTGTAGATAATAAGCACATGAGAGAATTGGAGAAGGACAGGGCTTCTATGAAGTATGGTGTTTTCTTAGGCATTTTGTGTTGCTATGACAAAATACCTGAGGCTGGGTATTTTATAAAGAAAAAAAGTTATTTTGCTTATAGTTTTAGAGCCTAAATTCCCAGATGAGGCAGCCCTGTCTGGTTGGCCTTTGGCTGCATCACTATGTAGTGGATATCATATGGTGAAAGTGGGTGGAAGAGAAGAGGGAGAGGAGAGAGTGGTGTCACATGATAAGACAGGAAACAGGACACCAGAAAATAGCTAGGTTTGCTTTGATAAAACCCACTCTGCAGGAACTAATCCCCTCCTGTGAGACTTCACTCACTCCCAAGAACAGCGATAATTCCTTCCGAGGATGGAGCCTCTGTGACCCAAGCAGGACTCTGAGGACCAAGCTTGGAACTTTGAGGGACATTTTCAAGCAATACCCAGACTGTAGCAAGTGTTAACGTTTCTCCCGTTCCCTCTCCAGCTCAGGCTGAGTGGTTTCTGGCCATTGAGGAGTAAGCAGAAGTGTTTTTAGGAATATCCCAGGAACACTTAAAGGAACAGACTCAGCAGGACACGGTGGGGGCTTTCTTTTCCCTTTCCCTCTTCTGGTTGCCAGGATCCTACACAAGATGTTGGAGCACCGGTGGGCAGCCTGCGGATTGGAAGCAGTGCACTGAGCGTAATGAAGCGGCGACCCGAGGCTGTCTTGAGTGCCACTGTCTTTGTAGTGCTGTCCTACAGCTTCGGCTGCTCCTTTCTGTGTGTCTTTTAAATGAAAGAATAAAATTTTGTGGCTTTAGACCTTTAAAATGTTTTTTCTTTCCTTTTGGTTTTCTATTTTGTGTATCAGAATCACAACCCTAGCTGAAACAGGTACAGATTAATACTTATAAAATAATAAAAAGGAAGCACTGTCTGAAAGAAAGGCAAATAGTTTTTCAATTAAAACAAATACTTCTACTGATATCTGAGGTATGAATGAACTGGTACCGTCAGATGTATTTGGTGTTACTAATATAAAATGTACTCCATTAATCCATTTTCGTTTTCATCATCACAAATCTTTAGTGATGTGGGGCTTTAGCTTGTCTTCCCATGCAAGGATGATTTTCCTGTAAATTAGGGCAGAAAGAAAAAAAGCCTTGTAAATCATCTCTCTCACTTAACTTGCCCATTGTCCTCTCTCTGCAGGAAACCTACAGGTTGCAGAAGAAAATGGCTGGTGGAAATGCAGCAGGAAGAATAACATGGTTTTGAAATGAGGTGAGAATCAGTGAAATTAGTGGAATAGCAGACCTTACCAGGTTTTCTCCCCTCTACTTCACAAGCTCAAATTTGACAAAATCATTGAGAGGGGTCTTTGTTTTAAATGAGAGCAGGACAAGGACATATCTTTCTAAGGATTGCGCTAAATGAGGTGGAAAGGGAAGGCAACTGATGATAAATCAAAAATGCCACCCCCTTCTGTCTGTCCCCTCCGCCCCAATACAACACATCAGACCAACACGAGTGATCATTTTGTAGTCCTGGGTTTTGTACATTTAGAGAACAGTCCTTCTTTACAGCTTTGATAATTTTAGAAAGGCATTCAGAATTTGGGCATCAAAGTAATACATTGTGTTTCTCAAATTCCACAATTTCCCAAGAAGGACTAGAATTAATTAACCAAATCAAATCTGTTGTGACGAGACAAATTCCAAAATACGATCCAGTAGGATTTAGAAAGCAATTCACTCTACTTAATACAATAAAACAGAACAATAAATAAACAGAATAGTAATAATGCAAACAGTAATTGAACAGAATGGCACAGCCCGGAAGTGAGCACAGGAACAATAGGGACCAAGAGTGCAGCCGTGTCAGCCTCACAAAGAAATGACAGCAGCCAGGTCTGAGGCACCAGATTTGGGATTTTCACTCCCATAGCTGGCAAGTCAGTGCTGGCCGTTTTCTGGAAGCTCCTCTGGGATAGGGATTGGGCTCTGTGATTTTCTCCACAGGGTCCTCGCCATGGGCACTCGGAACTGGTGTTTTGAGAGAGCGGGGCAGAGTGCGTGGATTTTGATGCTTCAGGCTTAGAAGCCACATAAAGCCACTCTTGCACTTTTGATTTAAGGCAATTACAAAGATTTACCTATGCTTGAAGGGAGGGAGACAGACCTAGTCACCCTGTGGTAGAAGGGCCAGGGTCACTTTGTAGGAAGTGCTGGTGGGAGGGGATGTATTGTCATTGCCTTCCTGGGGAAAATGCAATCTACTGTAGTAGGAAGTGCCCAAGAAGGGAACCTGAAGGTTTTTCAATAGCTAATTAGTGTGAGACCTCATCTACCATGTCTTAGCTCTCAAAACATCAAGCTTTCAGAAATTCAAAGGGTCAAATACAATCAGATTGCCAGGCACCACTACATTTGACCAAAAAACTCCAGAATTATTTGATTTTACTAAGAATTCGGTGGTTTAGGGAAACTTCCCTTTTGTGGCTGTGCACTGCAAGGCAGAGCTATCCCAAAGTTGGGTTTCTATGGCGGTGGGCTTCCATGTTAATGCCTTCTTGTCATGGCTGGCCCCTGGCCTTGGAGAGGAGGATGAAGTGGGCAATGCATGCTGGGAGCTCGCCTCTAGACAACCATCATCTTTCTTACTGCCATGGTGACATATACTCTTACTGTAGTAAATAACAGTAACCCAGGTTTTCCTAGCCTGTGGGTATAAATAAGGTCACCTGAACTGCAATAAATCACATTGCAGTTGTTAATACCCTCATCTACTAAGAAATTTTCTTACTGTTTCAGGAGTATGCAGGGGTGGTCTCACCTATGTTTGCTAATCATTTGCCCCTTTATTTTTTTTCTCCAGGCCATCCTGTTTCATGTTTCCTGCCCCTTAAGCCATTCAAATATAGGTTTCTCCTCACAGCTGCCAGGGGGTACCCTGGCATCTGCCCTGGGTTCCAAAACTGCACCGTGGACTTGAAGTCCTCAGGGAGCTAAAGACATACTGTCCTGGTAGCAGAGACGCAATGAATGTTTCCTGTTCATCCCACCTCCCTGGTCACAGTTCTGGGCCTCACCTTGTTACATGGGTAACAGAGAGCCCTACTTGAGCCCTTGTGCCTCACGGAGCCCCACATGACAACAGTCTCCTCACATTCTACAAACAACCTCTGTCTCCACAGGGCTCAGATGAGAATCCAGGGAAACCAGCTTGAAATAGATGCCAGTAGGTTACCCACCCTGCTGAGTCCTTAGACATTTCTAGATATGTCTGATTTCCAGCACAGAACACAAATTAGGCTCCAACTCAGACCCCTGCTCCATTATTAAATGTGCATAGCGCACCACAGTGCATTTTCTGAAATCCACTCTGAGAGGTCGGTAGACTGACAGTACGATGGTTTCCATTCTTTCATGTGAAGAAATGAATTTTTAGTGAGAATAAATGGAGAGCTTGAAATGAGATAATAACAGAGGAGTGTGGAGCACATTAATGGAAGTGTTTGCAAAACAAATTGGGGACTCTCCTTGGAGTCACTTTATGTGATAGTCACCAAGCCCAGCTGGGACACTCCAGAGAGTGAGAAGGCTATTCCCCTCTGTGCTCATAGCACATTGGTCTGTTGTAGCATTTGCTGCATTTTACAGCACTACCTTAAATGTCAGTCTGCCCCACTATGTGTATCTAGTGCCAGCCAAGTGCCAGGCACAGAGAAGGGACTTGGTAAACATTTGTTGGTGGATGGACATGAATCTCTGAATGTTTCTCTAATGGAAGTGGCAGTCTTTCCCCAAAGAACATTTGGAAATACTGAAGTATTTTTGGTTGTCATAATACTGGGAAGCAGTGCTTCCAGCCCTTAGTGACAGGGCCACTGGATTAGCTTGGCCTATGGAATTACCCAACAGAAGTGATTTTTCAAAGCAGGCCTGGTGCTCTAGAATCTGCCCTTGTGAAACAGAAAAAATACTATGGTTGCCCAGTTGTTACAAGCATTACGTACAGTAAATACGTTAAGTTTCAAAAGACCAGGGCCTGAAACTAAGTAAACTCTTGATAAATAGCTGATTTGATGGCTGACAGCAGAGATCTAAGAAAAATTAGGCTCTTGCTTAGACATTAAGGCTATGTAGGTCAAACTGGATTCCTTCCTCAGCAAAACTGAGATTTCTCCAGCAAGTTGCCCTCATCCTCTGCTCCTGAAAATTAAACAGACTCCCCGGAGGCTGCTCTTCCTGACTCCATTCCCCATTTCCACCACTGCAGGTGAGGCGCGCTCCGGGCAGAAACACATGTAACTGAACTGTTTTGCTGTGTCCCCTTGTGTCCTCCAGTTCCCAACTGTGAATGAATTTACTTTCCACCTGCTTCTTATGAGAGACATAGCAACATTTAAAAATGTGGATAAAAATACTAAAACCATAATCCTACCTTATCATGACTATTTTAAAAATTGCCACCCAGTGGCTTCCTGTTAAGAATGTTTTTATAGAGTTGTTGCCATAATGTGTATACTATTTTGATTTCCCCTTACCCAATTTACATCATATGTTTTCCATACTTCCATGTGGGCTATATAATTATAATATTTAATGGCTTCAAAATATTTCATCATTTTAATATGTCATCCCATCCTGTTGAATACTGAGATTCTCACTGGGCAGTGCCGTAATAAATTTTTTTTCAAAGAGGTTTTTTTTTTAGTGTTGCTAAAATACTTCATATGGATTGAATCCCTAGTAGCTTAGATACAGAGTCTAAGCAGTATGAACATTATGACTCTTGTTCTGTATTCCTTTATTACTTTTCAAAAAGATTGTACTAATTTACAATGCCTTTAGAAGTACATGAGCATCTTCTAAAGATTGTTAGCAGCCTCAAGCCATTTCTTTAAAAAAATTAACAGGTGGAACCTGATACAAGTGTAGCGTAATTTGCATCTATTTGATGAGTGTAAAGTATGAGTATTTCCTACTTTTTATTTTCTCTTTATATTTACACTATTGTGAATGTTCATATCATCAAACTTCCCTGAACACGGTTGAGTGGAGAGATGTAAAAAGGGCACTGAGGTTGTATGGGACGTCTTCCAACTTAACCTCTTTCTGTCCAGCGCAACTCATTTTTGGTCTGAAGGAAGCAAGCTAGTCTCTGATTCTTTCTAGCTCCAAAGTTAAATTGCTCCAAATGCACTGCTTGAGACAGACATAACTATACATAGTATCATAAAAATATTGTGCATGTAATTAGCATGAGTAAATGTCAAATTTAATATTGGGGTGTCTGAAATTCTCAAAATTTCAGAATTTCAGGGCAGTCCATGAGGGTAAATAAGGAAACCATTTCATTCAATCACTCAGTTATTCAGATATTTCACAGATTCTTGGCGGGCAGAGATGAAGACAGCAAGGTCACGTGGAGGAGAGGGATGGACAGAGATGGTGCAGTGGGTGTGGTGAGGGCCAGGTCAGCAACACAGTGAGCACCAGTCAAGAAGACTTCACAGAAGGGGGGCCTTGGGGCTTTAGAAAGAAATGCAGGCCTTTGCCGGGAGGAGGCTGCAGGAGGAGATGTGGAGAGGAAATTCTCAGTGTACAGGGAAAGGCAAGCAGGCAGCATGAAAAGACAACTTACTAATAATAGTGAGAAGTTAAGTTTCTGGAATATATTGTGCGCTGGACACAAATAGAGCTGGACATAAATGGGGGTTGGATTTTATGCCAAGCAAAGGAGTCTGTTTTTTATCTTCTGGGAAGCTTGGAAGCTTTGATTATATGAACAAGCAGGGAACCAGGGAGGTTTTTAAGCAAGGGGGTGACATGGCCAAAGTTCTTTTTCTTTTCTTTTTCAAGATCACTTCTGGAAATCTACAAGTGCCCTTAGAATTTGCTCGTCTCAAAGATGGGGCTAATTTTGTATGTCTTTAATCTTTAACTATTCTGAGTTCAATATGGTATTTAGTACCACCTTTCTATTTCTCTACAACTATTGGGTGTCTAAAAAGTTGGGAAACATAGGGTGAAATTGTTCTTACATAGAATGTTAGTCATATGTTCAAATATGTGAAATTATCTGCATTCAAACTCCAGACACCTCTTTTCATGTGAAGCACCTGTATATTTAAAATAAGAGTTCCACTGTGAGTTTGTAAAATATGTAATAGTTATACCATGTTCCAAGTTGGATAATAAATTACATGGTTGTGTAATCAAATCTAGGCTATCACAATTCTTGGGACATGGGGAAAGAGAACATGGTGTAGCCATGGTATGGTTCACGGCTTCCATTCAGATGAAACAATCGTCCATTCCTCTAGTATTTTATTGGACAAAGCAAGTCACACATCACTCCTGACCTCACATAGGCCCTCACCTGAGGGGACAATAAAGGTCACACAGAGAAGCAACTATGTACAGGTAGTCTTATTCTTATGCAACATGTACACAAGTATCTGTACCCAGATACAGATCTCAATTATTAAGAACGGCCCTAAGTAATTTCTGAGTGATGAAGTCAGGGTCAGTCATTTTCTGTTTGCTCTTGGCTACATTCCCCTAACTTGCCAGCCCTGCTTTGCATTTCAGAGCACTCAGCCTTGTCAAATATGTTTCCAGGCTCCCTTGATTTTATTTAGGTTTCTTCAGTGATAGCCTCCAGCAGGAGATGGGGGAGATGTGAGAAAGAAAACAGTCAGGGAATCACTTCCTTCTCTGTGCTCCTGGTAGCTTCTCTGGGTGTGGCTGCGAACTCTTCAGACTCCAGCAATTCCTACCTGTCTATGAGCTGTCCCCACTTCCTATCCCACTAGTCTGTCTCTCCTTAGGCAGAGATGTGGCTTCTTAAATTCTTAAATTACTGATCTCAGGCCCTAACATCACCCTTTCCTCCTTTGACTCTTTCCATACCTTTATGGACAGTTCCCCATATAAAAACTCTTCTATTGAACAAAGTGGTGTCAGTTCTAGTCTGCTAGCTGGATCCTGCATAACACAGGCTGTTTTCTGTCTTGAAAATTAGTTACCTTTCTAAAACGTACCCTGTACATTAATCAATTTCTGCTCCAATGGCACAATGAGCCAGGGTTGGCTGTAAATACTTGAGAAAGTATGCTGAAGCTCCTTTAAACCACATTTCCCAGGACCAGGCCCCTCGCTTTTTGTTCTAGTTTCAGCAGATATGGCTATATGAAATAAATGAGTATTTTGAAAATAAATATTTAAAATCTGTACAAATTCTCATCTCCTTTACAAACAGGGCATAGCAGGGCAAAAGCAGGGGAACCATCCAGAGAAACACAGGATGATTGGCCCAAGTTCTACTCCTCAAAACAATGAGAAACTTTTCATATGTGTGCGATTAAGGAACTTACGACAGTAGACACTGACACTCACCTGCTCAGTTACAGATATACAAACATGCACACGTATGGCTTTGATAAACTCATATATGTAGAAGATTTAAATAACTTTAAGAATATGCTTTTATTAGCAGTCTTTAAAAGAGTTTACTTAAAGGCACTTAGAATTATAATGATCAGAACCAAAGAATGATTTGAAAGCTCTTATGCTTTGTATCGACTTTCTATTGATGTCTTTGATACAATAATGGAAGCCAATTTTAAATTTGGAAGGGAGTAGATAGATTCACTAAAGAAAAAAAAAGATTTGATGGCAACCAGACAGAAGAAATTTTTGCAAATAAGTACAGAGTGAATGGGCAAATGACAGCCTCAGAGACGGCGAAGTCACATGATGCTTCCCCCTGAATTAACGAGGGGATTTTGCTGCAAGGTCTACAGGGGAGAGAAGCAGGAGGGGCTGGTTTCTAAGGAACAGTCTGTTCATCTTGACTCAATCTGCTGCTGACCTTACAACACCAGCAGGCACGGCTGCTGCTGGGAAGCAGCGCAGGAGTGCAATTGCCAAGTGTTCTCTAATGTTTCAAAGGTATCTCGTGAAGCTTCTTTCCAGAGGCTGTCATCGACAGGGGTTGCATATGGGAGTAAGGTAGTTACTGGGGGTTTCTGAGTCAAAATCATACCAGATTTCTCTAAGAGACATTTGCTAAGGAATGCAGTAGCATTGGACCCTTCCAGGACCTGAGTATGGACATCAGGACAGACCAGCCTGCATTGAAATCCCACTTCAGCCACTTATGTGCTCCAGGAGCTTCAGCACATCATCTAATTTTTTGAACCACAATCTTTGTTTTCATAAAGTGAGTACTCTAATATCTTACTGGGTAGGAATATACCTAAAACGCCTGGTTCATGAAAAGCACTTGATATGTTATTTTTATTGATAATAAGTTACTCATACTTTTGCATTTGTAAAATGCTCACAATTGGTTTATAATAGAATTATAAGCCTCTGCTATTTTACATTACTACAGGGAATCTTCAATCCACTTCATTTACTGTACAGACTAAAAACCAAGAATCTAGAGAAAAGTTAAAAATTGCCCAAATGAGATAACTAGTGATAGCAAACATATCCCTAGAACCCAGGTTCTTTCTTACCATTCTGTGGCCCTTTCCACTCACCCAGGAATAGCTCAAGCATTGTAACTCAGTGCACACATTCTCCTGTCCACCTCTTCCCCAACAAGAGACACAGTCCCTCAAGAAGAGGTCACAGCAGCACCGAGACTCCTTCCTCTCATTTTCATTAAACATTCTCCTGGTATCTCCCCATCTCTTTTTTCATATCACAGACTTGATTTTTTTTCTTTCCTCCAATCTTATTCTTTACTCACTCTGTCCCCCTTAAACGTTCCGACATCCTGTACCTCATTAGTGTTTCAATTCACTCAATAAACATCCATAGAGGACTTTGGAGGGTGGCAGACACCTGAGACTGAATACTTAAGATAACTGCAGAGATTCATACGCTGTGGGAGAAATGGAATTACAAATAGAAATTACAGGACTTTGTGCTCAGGAAGGGAAAGGAAGACCCCAGCACACAGGACATCCTACAACAGGAGACGGTACAGCACGGTGCTTGACAGCCTGTGCTGGACTCAGATTCCCTGGATTTGAATCTCAGGTGTTCCCTCTTGTAGTACCCCTGGGGGAACTCTATAGACCCGGCGACCATTGGTTTCCTCCTCTGTAATGTAGGAATTATGATAGTACCTGCCTCAGAGGGCTGTGGGGGCTTAGATGAGAATACTTTTAAAGACTTAAATATTTAAAAATATTTGCAAGTTATCATCTGCCTTTAAATGCAGAACCAAGTGGGATAGGGGCAGGAAATCTATCTGAGAGCACACAGTAAGCATTCAGTCAAAGCCGTTTCTTATTGGCTTAAGAGGGAGGGTAAACAGAGATTACTCATCATGGAAAAGCTGGTATTTAGGTTATTTATGAAAAAGGATCAGGGTCTTTCCTTTCTGCATTCAAAGCAAAAATTTCATAGTTCTGCTGAAAACCTGAATGATCAAGAAGGGCTGAGGAACTGACCCTGAGGGTTGATAATTGACTTTCTAGGGGAGGTAGATGGCCAGAGTGGCAAAGCTTGTGAAAATTATACATCTTACAGCCTGTGTGGTCCAGCTGTGGGCTGAACAAAGAGTGGTATATACGATGTGAGAGCACTGAACGGAGCCCAAGAGCACATGTTCTGTGTGTGGGAAAACGGTTTACTCGATGAATACTTGATTTCTTTCCTAGCATCTTTTCCTACTAAGGAGGAAAGGGCTGACACCATGAAGCTCTTTCTCTACCTTGCTCTACCTTGTTTCCTGGGCTCAGTGAGCTGATAGTTTTCTATCCAGCTCCCAGCTAATGGAGAAGTTCCCCAGGCAAAAACAAAAGCACAGGGACAACAAAAATCCTTATAGAACAAAACACAAATGTCTCCTGGTAATATTTTTGGTAATATTTGGGAAAATGGATTGGCTGGAAAACAGATACTGAATTAGTTCTTCTATGGGCTGGCATACCTGTGGGTTTCAGTTAAGGGCCCCTGTAAGCTGTTGCAGTCTGTGTAACTCATCCAGTCCTGCGTGCATGTGTGTGTGTGTGCGCGTGCGTGCATGTGTGCGTGTGTGCTCATGTGCATGAACGAGACAGTATGTGTGTGTGTGTTTCTGGGGCAAAGAACTGGTTTAAAGGAGATTGCTGTGGCTCACATACGATGGGAACTCGTTTTCATTTGGAATCAAATGCATTCAGGACTGGATAAAATGGAAAACTATTCAGCATTTTTCTGAAAGCAGCCACTCCAGGTCTCCTTTCCCAGCATCTAGGACCACAAACGTCATCGAAGTCACGCAGGTTAGGTCCATGCACACGCATGTAATTTTTAATATCCCCACATGACCAGAATGGATTTGCTCCATTCAGTGGGAAGCCACAACATTTATTACATCTCTTTCTCAAATAAACCTCAAAGCAAGCATTTCATCTTTCCTCATGTAATCATCATAAGGTAGAAAATGAAATTTTCCCAACCTAAAAGCATGTTGCTAAGAGCTCCAGGGCACCGCATGTCACTTCTTACTTTGATGTGTTCATGGAGGGGGTGGGGGATGACAATAAAAAAAAAAAAAAGGAGAATGGAAAGAAAGAGAAAGATGCACCGCACCTTCCTTGAGATTTGCAGAAAGGATTTTTTTAACTCTTTCTGTAGTGACAAGACGGAGCTGATATAAAGAAGACAAGGAAAGTGTCTGTGCCAGGTCACTTCAGAAATGAAGCATTCCAGAAAGGCATGTACGAGCTCCTGTCAGCAACAGGAATGATTTCATGGCCCCTCTTGCATATTAATGAACTACAAGTAACCTCCGTTTAGTGGTGCAGATGCAACATTTCAGGAGCTGTGCCAGAATGCTGCGATAAACGCCAGCTCTGGGGAAAATACATTTCACGACAGAATTAGGAGAGCGGCTATCTGAGACAGCCGTAGGAATCAACCCCCCAGCCCCGAAATATAAAGGAACTTCGGGGCACCAGCAGTGTGGCAAAGGTGGGGTGCACAGGGTTGTTCATCGGAATCGTGTCCACGGGGGTGTGCTCCTTCCTCAACTCTTTGACGCTGCCTGTTTGCTGAAGCGACAAAATCATTTCCCCAGAGGTCAAGCTCAGGTGAATTGATGAATTTGGCTGCCTATTTCTCTGGTGTGATTTAAAAAAAAAAAAAAAAAAACCGTTTTGATTCTGAAAGAAAACGCCCCCTTTTTGCCCCTCTCCTCCACCCCCAACTGCCTGTCAGGTGTTTTTCTTTCCTAACCTCTTGCAACCTGTGGTTGCCTTTCCAGAAGGAGGATGCCAGCTCCTTTCTTCCAGCTCTTCCTCAGAATCTGCTCGCTTCTCACCCCTTGCTCACTCATTCCCCTTTGCCCCGTAAGCATAGCATCGCGCAAGCATCACTGTCTTCTGCGCTCACCATCTGTTTCTAAAATTCCTGGGATAGACAAGTCACGTGACAGCTCGAGGTGCAGCCCTCTCAGCACCGCGAGCTTTAGCCTGGAGGATTGGGAAGGACCTGCTGTGGTTCTGCCGTGGGAGGCTGACCAGCTCCCAGGCTGTGTTAGCTAGCCCTCCTGAAGGGCCTGCAAAGGCGGCTGCTGGCTCTGTTAGATGTTTTTCTGAGACTGCAAATAGAAGATGAAGCCACAGCCTGCGTTTCCAGCTGAGTCCCAGGATAGATGACAGCCAAGGAGAAAGCGTGGATAGAGAGCATTGCTCTGGGCTCACCTGTAGGAAAATAACCCACCTAGAACTGACTTGGTTAATGTCCCATTCAGCTCCTGCCACATAAAAGCTACGTAACAAGATACTTTGAGACTCATCAGTTTTACGCAGCAAGGATTCTGTCTCACCCATAGGTCTGTAGGTCATCTGGGGTTGGCTGACCCAGGCTGGGCCTGCTTCCAAGCCGCATCTTAGGGCTGGATTACCTCCACATTCTCTCATCCTTGTAGACAGGTCATGGCAGAAGTACAGCAGAGTAAATCCGATTGAGTTTGTGTCATAGCTGTCACACCTATGTAGGCATCTGAGAGGGGATTTATTAAGGGAATTGGCTCATATGACTATGTGGCAGAAAAGTGCATTTTCTCGGTGTACTCTGAGAGACCAGAGTTGGGTCAAAGACCCTGAGATGTTGGTTGCATGACTCAAGTGCAAGTCAAAGAGAAGCTAATGGTGTAAATGTCAATCTGATACCAAAAGCCTGAGGATCCAAGGAGGGGCCACTAATACAAGTCCTGGAGTCCAAAGACCAATAAGGCTGGTGTTCTGATGTCCGAGGTAGGAGTTAAGTGTGTCCCAGCTCTCAGGACAGATACTAATTGCTCTCTGTATTTATTCTGTTTATGCCTGCAGCCCATCCAGAAGGCTGCTCTTCTTCACCTTATCTGCTCAGACTCACACCTTAGCATCCTCTGGAAACATTCCACAGACATGCATGAAATACATCTTTTCCAGTTTTATAGGTATCCTTAGTCCAATAAACTTGACACTAAAATTAAATATCATCTATGCCATCCAATTTGGACCAGTGAGAATGGAAGACACATTTGGTAAGAGCTCTTGGAAAATCAGTCTTCTTTGTCTTGGAAACTACCAAAAGAGATGATGTAAGAAGTGGTGTGATTAGCTGTGCCTTTTGTAACTGCTGAGGTGTGAAGTGTGAGGATTAATCCCAAAGGACATGTGTGAAAAAACTACAGAAAAATCAATGCATTCTCTGATCAATCCTAACTTGAAGCCCACTCTATTTTGGGGGTTAAGTCAGCTTATCAGTTTTGTTTAGTTTGCTCCAATTAACAGTGGATTCATTTTCAGTGTGACTTAAGGACAAGGAAAGAGGAGGAGAGGAGAGGAGAAGAGAGGAGAGAAGGGGAGGCGAGGGCAGGGAGGGAAAGGAAGAGGAGAGGAGAGGAGAGAAAAATCGTGTCTGAGCACATGTGCTAGGTACTAGACTTTGGACTCACTAAGCTTTCTGGACCATGTTTTCCCCTCCTCTATAGAACTGGTTTAATTGACTTACCTTTGGGGCCACTGTGGAGGACTAAAAGAAGTTGTGAGTGTCCAGTACCCAGGGCTGCATAAACAATCAAAAACTAGAGCACCTCCTCCCTTCTAGCTTCTGTAAGTAAGGTCATAGTTGTAAAATGCCCAGCATAGTGCAGGTACCAAATGTTAAGTACACAAGATTTGTTTCCATTTTAAACAAAACAACTGCTGGCACCATTTTTCTGTCTTAGACTTTTCCCCCCAATAAACAATCTTTTCCTGATTGTTAGAGTAGCTGAAAAATCTCTTGTCCCAACACTGAGAACATAGAGGTGAACTGTTCAGTTTATGGCTACTGAGAGAATTCTGGGAATGCTTTCTGCATGCCCTTAGGGAGATGGTTGCACCACATATATTTCAACAACGCAAATTAATGTAAAACATATTCATGTATGTATTAATTAATGCTAATATATTCATAAGTGACTTGGATAATGGGCTGTCCATTCTGACACTTCCCTCCTAATTCATTCACCATAATGAGACTGATTGTTAGTTAATTTTAGGCTCAAATCGGTAGACCTACTGTGATTTCAGGGCCTCTATTTCTTCTACATTCCCTACAGCCACTTGCTGGCTATCTAAAAATGCCTCTAATGGTGAAAAAAACTTCTGGATTGAAATTAGATGAGGGGCAAATGATGTCCATATAAACACTTGGATAAAATTGTATGGGGAGTATAGATAAACCTCTCTCTCAGAGAAGTTAAATAAAAAGCAGGTATAGCATGAAGCAATACAGGTGGAGCATCCTTAATCTGAAAGTTCGAAATCTGAAGTGCTCCAATCTGGAATGTTTTGAGGACTGACATGATACCACAAATGGAAAACACCACTAGTGTCATGTGACAGGTTGCAGTCAAAACACAGGCCTACTGAAAATCCTAATGCCATTAATTTGAGGCTATGTGTATAAGTTTATATGAAACAAAATGAATTTCATGTTCAGACTTGGGTCCCAACCCCAATATATCTCATTAGGCACGTCCAAATGACAGAGCTTGAGTAGAGGGTTCAGAAACTAATAAGCCCTCAGCTTCAAGGAGCTTACAGTCAAATTTGGATACTATGGAGAGTGATGGATATAATCTATAAATGTATGCAATATTCTGCTCTTTTTGCCCCTGTTCTCACACATGCATGCTGTGAACCTTAAGTCTTCAGGATGGGGATCGTTAGCACTTCTGTTCCTCGGATTGTGTGATCAGAACGTCTCTTACTAGGAGGTAAAGAATTAAATCTTGAACCTGGAGGAGGTGGTACACTGTGTTTTTCCTTTCTATGGTACATTTTTGGCTTGAATAGGGAGGGCTTCATTCTAGTAGAAACCAACAACAACAAGAACGATAACAACAGCCGCAGCAGCAGCTACCCTAACCAATGCATGAAAACAAATCATTCACACGGGGAACAAAGGGCACAGGCCAGATGCTTACAAAAGATCAATGAAAACAGAAATATAAGTTCTCACTGTTGCAGCAGGCATCATCAGATCTATCCTGTGAGGGCCCGAAGGCAAGGGGGAGAGTCCACGTACACATTCAGAAGGGCTTCTGTTTCTGCAAACTAAGATGCAGGGATGAGGTGACTGCTGTGACAGTATCCTTAGAGATGGCCCCAGTGTCCTTTCTTCCTGGTATTCATGCCCTAGAGCAATTTTCTCCTTGCAAACTGACTCCATTTAGTGACTGTTACAAATCAGTGTGGCAGAAGCAATGAGTTGTTTCTGAGGTTGAGTTATAAAAACTCTGTGCTTCTCCCTCTTGGAAGTGTATTCTCTCTCTCTCTCTCTCTCTCTCTCTCTCTCTCTCTCTCTCTGCTCTTTGAAGGGAGCTGCCCATTTGTCTCCAACCACCTGCCAGTACAGGCAGCTACACTAGAGAGCTTGGCTGTAGAATTTTCTCCTGTGGAGCCTGAGATGACAGCAACCTACTTGCCACTGGGAGTGCAGCCTCCATGAGACACACCCAGGACCACCTCGCTAAGCCCCTTCTGGATTCTTGACCAACAGAACCTGCAGGATAATGAAATGTTATTTGTAAATGTTTTTAGTCACTGAGTTTTGCAGCAGTAAATAACGAATAGAGTCACCTCCTTTGTCTTTTAAAGTTATGCTTAATTTTCTGACTGAAAACCTAAAATAGGCTTTTTTTGGTTAAAATAGAGAAACAGAAAAACACAAAAGCAAACAAAACAAAAAAACCCCAAAATTGTAACCAAGAGTGTAGCAGTGTTTTCCACATAGTCGGTGGAGGGACCTATTTAAAATGTGCATCACGTCGTGTCATTCCCTTCTTCAGAACTGTCCAGGGACACCCATTAGATTTGGAATGTGATCCAGAATCCTTTCTGTGGCCTCCAGGGCTCTGGCCTCTGCTGTCCTGATGACCACAGGGCATCTGCTCTCAGCACCACAGCACAGCCTCTGCGGCTTGCTGAGTTGTCCCTTCTGCTCTGCCTCAGGGTTGGTTGTGTGCTCGCTGGTTTTTTTGCTGACTTATCTTCCCCGAAGATCTCGTGCCTGTCCCCTGGCCCCACATATCTCACATGTGGCCTTCTCTGTCCCTGTCCATCCCTATTATCCCCCTTCACCTACTATCCCTACATGTTAACTGTATTTTGCTACTATTTCTTGCTTATTGCTTGTCTTTCCCTCTCCCACTAGTGTGATTCTTCTATAAATCCAGGGATTTGTTTTGTTTACTGCTATTTCCCAGTACAAATAAACATTTGTTGATTGAATGCTAACACTGTTCATTATATACTCTCATTTCTCCCTCCTCCAATCTTCTGATTCTTCTGGCTCTTCCCTGTGGTCCAGCCCAACGCCAATGCAGAAGACTGTACAGTCCATGATGCAAGGAGGAAGAAGGGTGGAAAAGGGATCTAGAAGACTGAACAGAGAATGTCCACCCAGGAAGGACTTCTAGACACAGAAGTTCGAGCTTAACGGATATGAAGTTTGTTTTCAGTCTTAACATCTGTAGTAGAAACTGCTGTGCTTGTTACAATCCATCCCCTCTACACCATGGTGCACAAAACAGACCACATTTTCCAGCCTCCTTGTTGTTAGATATAGTCTTGTGGCTGAGTTCTGGCCAATGGGTCGCAATGGGATGCAAATGGCACCTGTTCAAATTTAGGCCACGATAATTTTCCCCATCCCTTTTTTTCTTTCAGTATAGGTTGCATAACAAATTAACAATTATGGTGGCTTTGGCAAACATGAATCAAAGACAGCAGATCTCAGCCGGCAGATGCTTGGATTCTGGTAATTGGAGGGAGGCCGCCGGGGACACAAACATTTGGCTGTGGTCCTAGACAACACTAAGCATGTATGTTAAGCCATTGTAGCAGACACTTCTGGTCACACATTTCACATTGTCATACACCCTTGGTCTACTCATTTCAACTGTAGCCAAAGAGAGAATTCTATAATGACTTGGGCAGATTTTGTGCCTTCATAGCTCACCTCTGGCACAAGCTGTCCTTTGGCTCTAGGTCTTCTCTGCCCCTTTAGGAATACTCTTGCCCTTCTCACAAGCAAGTACATCAAGCAAGAGAACTGACATCCTCAGGGGCGACTATCAGCCAGTGGGGACAGGGTGAGTGGAGAAAGTCTTTGATCTCCACTCTTCAGGTAGACAGATCTGGAAGGAATTCTGTATACTTCTTGGCAATCTTTGTGAAAGTGAATCCATAGCAGTGACCTCAATAACATGTTCTATATTGTGTTTTGCTTTTTTCCACTCTCACTCTATTTTCTTCATTCTTGCCTCTGGTATCAGTTCCTAAATGAGCTATCAGCTTTTGAGTCCCTGGCAGTTTCTGCTTTTAGGAGAACCAAAACTAAGACAGTCATTGATGTTTCAGGATTTATCTATTACAACTTCGGGACTTATAAGAAATAGAGTGATATCATTAAATGGGACATTGAATCATAATAAAATTTAAAACATGCAGCATTAATGTAAGAAGGAGTGCCTGCAGACTCTAGGAAAAAACATGTGTTATACAATGACAAAACACTTGGGGAAAGGCCCATGGGGTCCGGGAAGATAGATAGTGTATTATTAAGCTTGTAGCTCTAGAGGCAGAGGTTAGCAGAAATCAAAGTCATTGAGTATGTTGGTATTTTTTGCCTTTAGAAAATTATGGCAGAAATAATGATGGCTGAGTAAGCAAAATGCACTATATATGTACAATGGAATGTTCTTTAGCCTTTAAAAGTTGAGAAACTCTGACATATGTATGATACAGATGAATCAAATATATTATATCAAATGAAATATTAGGCAAAAAAGACAAATTGTATATAATTTGGCTTATATGAGATACTTAAAGTAGTCAAATTTATGAAAACAGAAAGTAGTCCCAGGAGATAGGGGATGGTGGTCACAAAATAGGAAGTTTGTATTTCATAACAATAGAAATGTAGTTTGGATTGACAAACAACACTTCATGGATAGATGGTGATGATGGTTACACTACAATGTGAATATATGTAAAGCCAAAGAACTGAACATTTAAAAATGAATAAGATAGTAAGCTTTCCATTATGAATGTCTTACAACAGCAATTCTAAAAAAGAAATAACCTCCAGATGACACTGGCCAGTTCAAAAGAAGAATAAAAAGTATAGAGTCCACAAATTTGGGAGCACCAATAGATTGAAGTTACTTCCTGCCATGCCCAAAGTAATAAGAAATGGTCACAGAATGGGTTTATTTCACAGTCCCAAATGATTCAGCCTTGTGGCAAACATCAGTTAGAGGGCATAGCCTTTTTACCCTGACCATAAATCTGGCTAGTTTCAAAAAAGTCACCATTGGCAGGAAAGAGAGGTATAGAGGACTTGAGAAAACAAAGAAATAATTGAGGTCTGCAGATCATATTTAGGGACAGACATGGATGTGGTTAGTGGTAGATGACCTGAATGGAAGCAAATTTATCTGAAGTTAACTATGGCTTTTAAGGCACAGTGATTACCAATAAATCCACAAAACTGGCCTGAAGAAAATTCTCTATATGAAATTTAAAGATATCTTCAAGCCTCTAAGTGTGTATCAGCTTGAAATATGCTATGAAAATGGCATTGTCCTCAAGGTGGAATTTCTTCCTAACAGTGATCATGAAA
Source organism: Dolichotis patagonum (assembly GCA_004027295.1). Classification (NCBI taxonomy): domain Eukaryota; kingdom Metazoa; phylum Chordata; class Mammalia; order Rodentia; family Caviidae; genus Dolichotis; species Dolichotis patagonum. The sequence continues at coordinate 43,955 of PVJX010004633.1, forward strand.
AATGGCCTAGCAGGAAAATGGACATGAAGGAATATTTCATAAGGAGAACCAGAGTCCAGGAGTAATCTGCAAGGGAGGTGCTCCCTGAGGCCACCCACAGTCTAACAAGGGACCAACCCTCCCTTTCAGGAAGTGGGAACTCCCAGGCCAGCCCAGATGTCAAACTGTGGCACATGTCCCATTTGTCCACTGTCCTCAGAGGAATATTTGGGCAATTGTGTGAATGTGATGGGGGGAGAGTCTGGGGAACTTTGTCTTTTTAATTCAAAGCCTGGTGGGCCATGAGGGCTTGCATCTAGATGAACGGCATGGACCATACATTTTCGGGAGACAAAGATATTTGAAAAAGAAGCAGAGATTGGTGAGGACTTCGAATTGCCTGGCCAGGTTGTCTCTGGAGAATGACAAGTGTGTTCTCTGTGAGGGAATGAGAAGAAAATGATTGTTTAGTAACTAGAAGAGCATATTATGGCCAAGACCTTCAAAATGGTCACCAGTGCTTGTTTTGATTAATGTAGCACACAACTAGATTACTAGTCCCAACTTTCCTTGCAGCTAAGTGTGGTCCTGGTGACTAAAATTTGGTCAGCGAGGATGTGGGCAAACTTGATGATGTGACTTTCAGGTGTGACTCACACGTTCCTCCCAGGAGTCATTGCCTCTGCTTCTGCCATGCAAGAAAGGGAACTGTAGAGCCAGGAGATGCAGAAGGTCTGGGCTCCTGAAACCCATTTGAAGAAATAGTAGCCGATCAGGAGCAACCTTAGCAGGTCACAAAAGCAAGGCATAACTTTTGTTGTGGCAAACCCCTGGTTGTTTCCTGTGTCAAGAACTATAGTTACTTCCACTGATAAACTATTATGTTATAAAAATATGTGCCAATCATAGCTAATTTATCAAATTCAGAAAGGAAAAGAAAGGTAAAAGTACTTTTTCCACTTCTCAAAAGTAATACCTTCTAATATTTTAGCGTGTTTTCTCACTGTCATTTTTGTTTTTTTGCAAAAGTACACTGAGACATTTTAGAAAGCAGATATTATGAAGAGAATTTGTTGACATAAAATATTTCCCAATCAAAATGCCTAACTGCTCAGATAAATTCATATATATTTGAAGAATATAAATTCTACAGTTGATTAAAATTGTTAGCAATAAAAATGGTCTTTAAGATATTTTTCTTATTCATGTCCACCTTTTATCTTAGAGTGAAGAATTCTTTACTATTTTTTATGACTTCATCCTCAGTGTGCAATACAGTGTCTGGAAAATTGAAGAACTGATTAATTATCTATTGCATCAATTGATAAGTAAATACAGTGATACTGTACCTTGGTTCACAAATATGATTCTTCGCACAATTCTGTTCACAAACCAAACTGGAAGAGAACCCAATCAAAGTCAATAGTTAGGTTCAATGTTGACTTACTAGAGACATTTGATTTGGTTTGCAAGCAGAATCATGGAGAAAAGTGAGTTTGTGAAACAAGGTAACACTGTAAATGCACGGGTAGCTGGCTTGATGAATAGATGCAAGCAGTTATGCTTTAGTGTTATAGAAAAAGTATTTTTAATCATGCCAGAAGTTTCTAAATCATGTAAACTTGTAAATAGTCATTTTGAAGGACTGTACCAGTAGTTGTAAGCATATATCAAATATGCTAAGCTATGCCCACTAAAGGGTAGAGAGGAAAAAGATGACTTAAGAACATATTTTTTCTTCTTGGGAAAAAGGGCTGAAATGGAAATAAATAAGAGTTAGACAAGGACAGCAGCTGAATCTGGGGTAAAAACTTTGCCTCAGGTTGTAGTAGCTACCTGACAATTTGTAAATGTAATCCAACTGGATTCTTAACTTCAGGGGCTAAACAGAAAGATATTATCTTCAGCCCTTATGACTTGAATTTTTCAATCTAGAATGACTATTGTGACTTAATTTTACTGTTAATTAAAGTGGCCATTCATGTATTTTTTCCATGCAAAGTGCCTTGCAATTGAAGAATGTGTTTTTCTATAATGACCGAGACAATATGGACAAACACTCTTAAGGATACCACCTTTTAAAAACTATAGATACTACTTCCATGAACTTTTGTATGTAATATTTCAGAGTAATGTGAAATTGGCCTGCTATCTTTCTCCTTTAATGATTCCTGTTTTTAATTTTCCAGTTGCTTAAAAAGCCCCCCATATGTAAAATTCAAAACTTTTGGGAGTTTGACTAAGAGTGGGTTTGCTGGTTATCATAAAATAAGATGTGGTGATCTTTTCAGTGTGCATATTTGTTCTTTCTCAGTTTGAGTAGGTTCCTTGAATTATTTTTATCATAGATGACTTGTGTGAGCCTTCTTCATCCCCATGGCCCCTTAAACTAGAAAATATGTCTTAGTCATATGTGTACCTTTAGAAAATGACACATAGTAGATACACGATGGTGGGTTACTGAAGTAAATGAAAACTAGAACTGTATGGAAAAGTCTAATAAAGGGGGTGTCCAGTCACTGACAGAATGATATTTTTATCATATTTGACTTGTACTTCTGATTCATTTAAGTCTTCACAGACCACATTGTGAATTTCTTCAACCAATGAAATTCTGCACAGGTAATCTGCTTTAGCTGATAGGATAGACATTATGTTGCTAGCAAAAACTAGACAAGCACTTATCCATTGGTGCTTGCTATCTTTCATTGTCTTTGGAATCCTGAGATTGCCCCGTGAAGGTAGCCTGCTAGCCTAGTAGACAAATCAATGCCACAAGGAGCAGCAATTTAATTGACACTACTCCTGCTTGCAGATAAATTAATCTACCTACTTCCAAACATTTGGAGTGAGACCACCTTGAAGTGTTCAGGGCCAAGTCAAGTTGGCCAGTCCAGAGTTCAAGCCCATTTCTTCACAAAATTGTGAGAAATACTTGTTTCATTCCACTGAGTTTTGAATTGATTCTTTATGCAGCAAAAGCCAACCGCTATAGGAAGGCACTCACTGAATCATTACAACTCTAGAGGATATTAAGTGACTAATGTGTTTGAAAAATAATTTTTATCTTGTTTCTGAAAGACAACAGAGAAGTCTTTCAATTTTCAGTGAAGATGACTTTGATCTTAGAATTCTGTACTTAACCAGACTATTGAGCAAATGTGAAGACAAAATACAAAGTTTTACAACACACAAAGTCTAAGAATGTTTATCTTCAAGGCATATTTTCTGAGGAAATGTGGAGGAATTTAAAGCTATTAAACAAACAAATAAAGGAGAGTGTAAGCCATAAAAATAGTGGAACTAATCCCAGAATCTGTTCCAGGTATTCTTTGAGAGTATTTAGTCCCACATTGATCATCTATGGCCTTCTTGGGTTGCTGTGGCCAAGAGCCTGAAAACCACCTGTCTGAGACTTCACTGCCAGCAAGAGTCTAATTTGTTTCAACCATGGGAGGATGTGAATCAAATTAGAAAGTAGGATGGAGGTATATTGTCATGCAGTTCTGCCAGTTCTTTCAGCAGCTTTAGTACAACCATATCAGCCTCATTGACAGAACTTCCAAGAGCATCCCTAGGAATACATGTTCCTGCAGTATCAAGGGGTTGGAAGCTTAGGAGATTCTGATTGGGAATGAACAGTGTAGGTTCACAAGTTCCTACCAAATAGTTTCTCTGAAACTAATGTCTATGAGTCAGATCATCTATTACTTTTGCTCATCATGTCCTTCCAATACTTTTATAATGAATTGACTGAACTGAAATCCTCTCTGCTTTAATTACCTAGAGTGGCTTCTGTTTTCTTGACTGGGCACTGAATGATATGGAGCCCAGTGAAATGAAATTACAGGCTGAGAAACATTTCAATAGGCTTGGAAAGCAAAGCAATTGATCTACTTTATATAGAAAGTCAATGAGCTCCAAGAATATCATCTGGAAGAATAACAGAATTATTTCTATGCATTAAAAAGTCTAAGACACATAACAAAGAAATTGTGTAATTCTCTTAAAAATAAAATATGATTTATAATGCCAGGAAAGACTGAATATATAGAAGAGCAATGGTCACACTATGAAGCAAACTAAAATGTGTCATGAATTTAAGATCCTGATGGAATAGGAGATCCTCTTTGACTTCACTTTTAGGCCTATTTGTCTTGATGTGGTGCAGTGGTCATCTCCTCAGACATGCCTGGAGAACAAATGCAATCTTAAAACTGACTTGGCTCTATGTGAGTGAATAATAAACAACACAGCCTGTTTCTCTCATCTCTAAAAATCAACCCATCAAAATATGAAAGATCTTTCTATAATGATGGTTTTAGAACATAATGCAGGTGTAACACTTTGAGACTAGAAATTGAGGTTTGGAAGGAAAAGGAAGAATCAGACAGGGACATTTTCATCTTATATATGGTGAGGCAAGAAAAATGACAGAATGCTGTTAAAATAAGATGCAAGATATTCTAGTACATCATTTAATGCTACAAAGTGCTACCAGAAGTACTAGTAGTAGAATACTATAAATTCTAAAGTAACAAAAAGGTAGTTGAAATAAACTAAATTTTTACCTTTTATAGAGAGGAGCCAAAGAATAATTTCTGAAAACAAAGAGCCAATAAAGAGTTATTAACATATTAGTTAGAGTTTAATATTTAGGCAAACTATCTTCTAGGTAAGAAAATTAAAGTTACACAGGGGTAGAATATTAGAGCCTTTGTTTCAAATCCTTCCTATACTATTTTAATGTAAGGGTATTACTTTAATAGAAGGAAATTTTTAAAAAGAAAACACTGCATAAAGGAAGAAGGATAACTTGGTAATGTTCCTACTTAGAAACCTCATAACCTAGCTTCATCTTCACCTGTAGAAAAAGGGAGTTGGATTAGATAATCCGAGGCACTTCTGGGTGTAGAATTCTGAGTGCTGGTAAAGAATGGCATCTTTTCCTCTTAGAAAGAGATTTTTGAAAGTCACTTTACATTCCTCCATGATTGTTCTTCTGTGAGAATCATGTTTAGGGAGCTATTGAAAACACAGTAAAACCTAGGATTGTGAGTAACATATTCTTTGAGTGTTCCGCAAGACAGACAAACATTTCTAATAAAATTTAACATGGTAAATGAGTGGTATCTTCCAATATGAATAGTGCATGATGTTGAAAGTCACATGACCACAGCTGAGCCAATGGTATTCTCTCTTGTTCCTCTGCCCCCTGGCTTCAGTGTGATCGTTCCCCTAAAGCAGGAGGTTATGGAGATTTGTTTGCAGAGAAGGGAGAGAAAAAGGTAGTGGAGTCCCTCACCTCAAATGAAATTAGGGAGGTGTGTAAAATATGGGAAACAGTGCAAAATTGTGTAGAAAAGCACTGCCTGAATAAGTAGCAATAGGAATGATGGATCTGTTTAGTGGCAATGCAATGTCACATTTCTGCCAAATCCCTAAAGGTAGGCAAAAGCAACTGTCATTGGATAGTTTATTCATTAAAGACACATGAGAAGAAAAATCCCATTGAGTCAATATATAACAGTGATTTTGTTAGTGACAGTGAACGGTGTCCTACACAATTCCACTTTATTGTTTCCCTTAAGCCAGGCACAAGGGTTTTCAAGGGTAGATTCAGATTAATTTGTTTATTTTTCTTTATATTTTGTGTTACATAACAGTATTATAGTCATTTTTATAGGAACATCTTTGGGCTATGGAACAAGTCATCTCAGTTTCCATTATTTCTTATGAGGAAATTCACTTTGATGTACAAGTGCTTAGGATTATAAGCATGTTTCCATAATGAATTATATTCACACATCAAGCTTTCGCTGTACTGAGTTTTAGCCACATGTGGTGGCACATAACTGTAATCTCAGCTGTCAGGGGCTAAGACAAGAAGATTGCCACAAGTTCAAGGCCGGTTTGGGCTACATTGTGAGTTCAAGGCCAGCCTAATATGTGAGTGAGACCCTGTCTCAAACTAACCCCTCCGTTAAAAAATGATTTTTAATAACGGGCAGGCAGGAAGAATATATAATTGGAGCAGCAGACATTTATGATACACCTCTGAGAATACTATGCTCCATAGCTGCCAGTTTGTTAAATCAGAAAAAATCCAAGTAAACAAAATAATGATCTATATACCATGGATGGCAAACCTTTTATAGATCAACTGCCCACTGCGACCCAGTGCCCACCAATTTATTGAAAAATACCAACACTGCACTTAAACCTGGATACTGAGTTCTGGTTTAGAGAAATCAACTGTTACCCAGTGCTTACCTGCTGGGGTGACTTGACTAATGCGACAACAGAGCGGGCTTTGTGTGCCCACAGCAACACCTGTGCCATAGGTTTGCCACCATTGGGGTTTTCTGTACCTTAGAATTGGAGCTAGGCAGAGCCTACATATGTGCTTTAAACAGAGTAAATCTCTGTATTAACATGGTGATGTTAAAGCAAGACAAATCATCTTCAGTAAAGTTTTCTTTCTGGGAGTTCATGGTGACAGAATGAAACATTTTCACAACAAAAATGCTGGGTAGGAAGCATTAGTAAGGTTTAATTGTGTATTTTGTTTTTTAAAAAAAAAGGGGAGGGATCCGTGTATATAATTTATCAGAAGGTGCTGGTGTTCACAACCTAATCACTTGCCATTTTTTCTCAGGTTTGTTAGACATAAAATTTTCCCTCAAATTAAAATCTGCGCTCTGATATTTTTTTCATGCCCTTTTAGGGATTATTCTGGTAGAGGCTTGCCAAGTTATCTGGAGTCATTCAGCTGGTTGGCAAAGCAGCTCTGTCCATTCATTGAATCCTGCAGGCGAGGAACCTATTCCCCTTCCTTCCATCTGCCACATCCACTTTGAATATGGTGGGTAGCAACCATCCCTTCCAAAAGGGAAGCCACGCCCCTTCAATCTGTAGGTCGTCATTATGTCCCATTCTATATTATTATCCTTTTGTCATCGTGAGTCCTCGTATGATATGATGTGGAGCCCCAGCTAAATCTATAAAGGAATTTCCTATCAACCTGCATGCAGTCAACTTGAGCCAGAAGGCATCTGCTTAGGAGACGGTCTATTGACTGCTTGTTTTCATTATCCCAGAAAAAGCGCAAACCCCAATATCTTAGTCATTTATTTTTTTAGTTAAAATAGGGTAAGTGGTTTTACCTATTGTCTGATCCCTGTAAGAATAACAGCTTTGTTTCTGTAAGTGACTCTCACTGTAGTCTTGTTTGCTTTTCATGGCGACAAATTATTTCTATCCTTGCTGAGGAAATTGCTTTTTCTTTAAGTACATGTTACCTCCTTTATATACATGAACACATGTTTGTGTGTCTATACATGTCAGGTTGGTTATTCTGCAAATTCAAAGCAGCATTTTTCTCAGGCAAGTTCACTGTACTTCATGCATGTCTCAAGCAAGCCTCCTCTTTAGTACCTTCTTTCATTTTCTAAATGTTAGGGAAAAAACCGAATCTCTAATGATGCCTGCCCTCAAAGACGAGTTGATTACTAAAATTGGTTTAGTTTTTCATCTGTTCATAGGGAGCAAGGATAGTTAGTAAGCATCTCTTTGCTGACAAAGTTTGCTTCGGTGTCATATCTGTTATTTGGGGTGTGTTTCTTATAAGAAGACTGCAATAGAAAATCTTGCTGTTAGCTTTGCTGGTGGACCCTATGGGGGCAATTTAGGGGGTAGGCACTTAATCCCATAGGTTTTGTAGATCTCTATTTAAGTTTCTTGGTCCATCTTACTTAAACTCCTATGTTTACCATTCATCTCAGTTTCCTATCCCTTTGATAGCAGCTCTGCTGTTTTTCAGGTCTGTCCTCTGCTGCTCTAAGCATCAATTGGTTCTTTTTTTCATTATTTTTCTTTTTTGTTAATTTGTATTTTATTTGTACATATTTGCAGTGCATGTGGTTTACAATCATCTTGGGGAATGGTTACACGTATGTATTATAGCATGCTTCTTTTTTTAAACCCCCTTACCCTTCCCCATCCCTCCCTCCTCCTCCAGCTCACCTATCTCCCTTTTTCATACTTGATATTGTTTGTCTTGGCTCATGTTATAGCACGTAGTGTTCATATCAGTTGTGGTTACTAGGTTCCTGTGTATGGCACATATGTCCCCTTCCCCTCCTCTTCAGCCTTCACCCTTGTTCCCTTGCACCACTTCCTTCTGCAAGAGATCCATCCCCTTGTCCTTTTCTCTACATCCTTTGTCATTTTCTCTGTCCTTTGTCTCACTCAAATGAGAGTGTGTCTGCTTTATTTCACTCAACATTGCATTTCCCAGGCCTATTGATTTTCCTACAAATTTCCTCAAATTTGCCATTCTTTATAGCCTAGTAGTATTCCACTATAATATAAATATCACATTTTCTTTATCCATTTGTCTGTTGATGGGTATATGGGCTACTTCCAGGATTTAGCTATTACAGATTGCGCTGCTATAAACGTTGGTTTGCATGTACTGTAGAGGTGGATGACTTAACTCTTTGAAGAAGATACTAGCAGGGGCATAGCTGGGTCATTTGGAATTTCTAATTTCAGTCCTTTGAGAAATCTCCATGCTGATTTCCATAACGGTTGTACTAGCTTACATTCCCACCAACAATGAAGGATAGTTCCTTCTTTACTATGCCAGGATTTGTTTGGTTTCTTTATGATTGGTATTTTTTCCTGAGTAAGATGAAATCTTAGCAGTGTTTTAATTTGCATTTCTTTAATGGCCAGAGACACTGAACACATTTTCATATATTTGTTGACCATTTGTTTTCTTTTTCTGTAAAGTGGCTGTTCATTTCTCTTGCCCATTTCTTGACCAGGTCTTTAATTTTAGTTTTTTTTTCCTTTTGTTTCTTCATATATTCTAGACATTAGTTTTCTGTCTAAGGAAGAGCTGGCATTATTTCCCATTCTGTAAGTTGTCTCTTCTCATCCTTTTATTTTATTTTATTTTATTTTATATTTTATTTTATTTTATTTTATTTTATTTATTTTTGCAGTACCGGGAATCAAACCCAAGACCTAGTGCTTTCAAAGCAGGCCCTTATGCCGCTGAGCTAAATGCCTGGCCCCTGTAAGTTGTCTCTTTACTCTACTAATTGATTCCATTGCTGTGCAGAAACTTTTTAGTCCAGTATAATCTCATTTGTTTATTTTTTCTTGTGTGAGAGAGGTTTTCTTTAGGAAATTCTTTCTTTCACCATGTCTTTAAGTATTTTACTTGTTTCATCTTACAGGTTGCATCTTACTGTGTTAATATTTTAATCTTCATCAATTTGATTTTAATTTAGTATTGGTGAGAGATAAGGGTCCAGTTTCAATTTTCTGCAAACAGATAACCAGTTTTTCCAGCACCCCTATTGGTTAGTCTGTCTTCCTTCCAACATACATTTTTGGCTCTTTTGTCAAAAATCAAATAGTTGAAGATGTCTGGGGAAGTGTCTGTGTCTTCAAGTCTGTTCAGTTCATCCATGTATCTGTTTTTCTTCCATTATAAGGCATTGATATTCTTGCAATCTTGCTATTTCTTGATATTTAGTGAATAAGCCAGCAGTTGAAGTCTCTGTGCCCTCAGTGTGTGAGCAGCATAAACAGCAACACTGAGAATAACAACCCTGTAGACATCTTGAGCTAAAGGTTAGATTCCCACAGCCGAAGGCAAGCACTAAGAAACAAGATTTGCAGTTCCCGAGTGATATAAATTATCCACCACCTTCTCTACCCACAAATACTGCAATGAGAGAGAAAGCATTACTTAGCCAGGAAGGCATGGCTGCAGTATTTGAAGGGAGGCCTCCTCCAATGAAAGTTCAGCCATCCAAGAACTCATTTGCAAACTTCCTGGGGGTCTGAAGAATTAAGTTGCAGAAAGGACCAAAGCCAAATACTCTCTCTAGGGAGAATTTTCCTCTTCTTCGTATTGTATAACAGAATGCTCTTACTAGAAGGGACTTGAATCTCATATGCTTTAATATTCACCCTTGACGAAGGAGAGAGTAGGGTAGAGAACAGCCAGAGTTATGCCTCACTCCTTGATGACAGTCCTAGCCCTACACTGTCCTGTCTCTTCTGTTGTTTTTATTCATGCTACAGTGCACAGATAAAAAGCAATACATAACCCATGTTTTGAACATTTACCCATCTCTCTCCATTTTTAGCAATTTACGGTGGTTCTGCAAAAGAATGTCATGTTGTCATGTTCTATGCTGATTTTGCCATGAAATTTCCAAAATGGTGTTTGCCATCATGGGGGTCCTTGCTTCCCTCCTTCTTTCCTTCCTTCTTTTCTTCCACAGGATTGAATTCAAGGTCTCAGTGGGCAATTCAGGATGTTCTTAATGGACATCTTCATCTTTTTGGACATCTGAAGAGAACAGACTGTAGTTTACCTGTAGCATTTTGACATGCATATGCTTTAGCAGTGACTAGAAAGATAAAGTCCTTCAAGTCTTCAGCAGGAAGCATAAAGGTGACAGTCTACCTCTGTTGAAGGTAGAATTGAGAGATAGCAGGCTAAGATTAAGCACAACCACACAAGATTCTTCCTTCACCCAGTGATATTACCATGTTCACTGAACTGAATTCAGGGTCTGATCCTCAGTCTCTCATCTGTAAGAGTGGGTTTCTATCCATTGAAATTGGGTACATTTTCAGGGAAAGACTTCTTCTGACCAATTTGGTATTTGTATGTAAAACCAGAAAATAAGCACCCTTAATTATTAACTTATATTTGAATAGATCTGTCTTGATGATTGAAGTATTTACAATGGCACATTTTCTCCCTGTTGGCGGATCCTATGGGCAGCACTATTATTAAGTAGTTGGCAGTTAAACATAAAATCAAAAATAGGAAAGGCAGGTGCTTTTAACATTATATGGCATTGAACTAGTTTGATGTCTTTATCTTCATTCAGAATCATGCTAGTAAAATCTTCACTTGAAGGTCCATTGAACAAGACTCCTCTCTCCTAGTCAAATCTGTTTGGGTAATTCAACACGCCATTATAACTCTTCTTGTCTATGCCTCTATTTCAGACCATCTCCTCTTCTGATTGACATTTCTCAGGGTATGTTAGTCTTCTTTCTCCCAACCGTTTGGTCTTACTGTCTCTCTTTCAGGTGCCTTAGTCATATTGACTCTTATTCATTGATGTGGACTTTGTACTCTGTCTTGGACACAATTTCACTGCTTCCAAATTCTTAAGTACAATTGCTTATTGTTAACTCCCCATTGACATATAGAAATTTGTTCCTTGTGATATGGTTAATGTTTACAGTTTAGCATGCCATTGTTTCATTAGAAACAATATCCCAAAGCCTCATTGTCAGCACTATTAATGATTTACATAACTTGTGCTGTGGCAGTTTAGTAACATAAAGTTTACTCCGGCACTTGCAGGACTGAGTCAACAGGCAACAAAATACAGGCCTTTGTTGAGGCCTCTCAATAAGGGACTTAATTAGAAAACATGTATAGCTATGGTCTCTGCCATGAGAGAGGGATGGCACTTTTTTTTTTTACATTTACAAAGTCAAGTTCTCCATATTTGTTCCTTTAGTGATTAAATCATTTCTTACCATATGCCATTGCTTGGTCACCTTTCTCACTAGATGACCTTCTAGGAATACCCTCTCCAGAATAGTGTGATCTTGCTGGTGGGGTGAAGGGTGTTTGTAAAAGAAAGAAAAAAAATGAGCGCCCCAGAGGGTAAGTGAGACCTCCTACAGCCTCTGCCTGTCACCGACACTTAGAATTTTCTCCAAATACATTGCTCAACAAACATTTAATCAAAACAGTTGTTCCACAGGATTCTTGCCCCGGAATGACACTAGTGCTTCATGCAGGAAGATGCTTTTGGTGAAGCAGGAGGCAAACTGAGATAAAACTAAGTCTAGTGAATTGAAAGCTAAATCGGAAGCTATATAGAGCTGGAAAACAGTAAGTGTCTGTATTTACCATTCTCAAATTTGGTTGTATTTTTAATAAAAAACATACATAAAGTTACCCCTGTAATAGGGCTTCCCTTCCTTGTGCCTCAGTTTACCAAGCTACAAATATTTGAGATGTTTGATTTTATTTTTAGTGATTTGAACATTCAGGTCTTTTCTACAAGTAGAGTTTCAAATTATAAATTCATTCACACCCTCTTGGCAGAAAATTTAATTCATCTCTGGGTTACTGAATAATGTCTTTGGCTGCAAGTAACAGAAGCCCTTACAGTGATTTAAGCAAATATATGGTGGTGGTGGTGGTGGTGTTTTGGTACTGGGAGTGGAACTCATGAGCTCAGCTTGTCAGGCAGGCACTGTGCTGCTGAGCTATATCCCCAGTTCTTAAGTAAATATACATTTATTCTTCTTGCATAATGTGAATTCTGGGGGTAGGCAGTTTCTGGCTTGAGTTTAGTGACTCAATTATGTCAGAGCTGTTGCCTCTGCAGGTTTCTTATGTGTTTGCATTGGCAGCAAGTTGGCTATCACAACTACAGGTAGCAAATTGTCTCTCAAGGCTGCTCTAAAAGGGAGGGAAAACATGGCAGCAGGTATGTATGATCAAAACTCTTCCCACCTTCCCTGCAGTGTCATGATTAGAACTGTGCCAATCCTAGGTCTGTGGGAAACTGATCACAGTAAAACTCTGTTACGTTATCCTTAGCGATGCACAAAATGCAAAGCATGTGGGATTGCTTTGCTTTGAAGTTAATACAAATAATATTTTTCAGTGGCTCTTTACCATTGTATAACAATAGCAAACCATTTACTGTATTCAGCTGACCTGATCCACTGAACTAAGAACATCCCTAGTCCCTTCCGAGCCACACACACCTCCTAATGAAGAAGACAAGAACTTTTGCTGACAAGGCAGGAAGGTGGTGCATTGCTGTGGGGTGCAGTGTACAATCATAGGATTTTCCTTTAAGAACCCAGGTTTACTCTTAAAGGAAGCTAAGAAGAAAGAAAGGGTTCTGGGTTCCCTTAGCCTTCATATCAGCTGTGATTTTCCCTTAAACTTCCTACTAACCCCTTTCCAGGATTTCTAACTGCTTCTTTTGTCTTCTTGGGTCAAAATAAGAAGCCAAACCATGGAACTACAGACCCAAACCTCTCAAGGCTGAAGGTACCACTATTGCCATTAGAAATAGGTTGTTTTGGGATATGACCCAATGCTGTTAGGCCATAGGATATCTTTACCGAGTGTTTGGGAGGGTTTTGCATTTGATACTCTACTCTGAGGCCACCCAAGGAGCGAACTGTACTGTCATCTCCCCAAGGAATATTAATCAGCAGTGAAAATTGATAAAATATACCAACACAAATGGATGAATCTTTGAAAATAATTTTGAATCAACAAAGCAAGACTCAGAAAACAACATACACTGTGGTGTCCTTTTGTCCTTTTTATAGAATAAATTTAAAGAACACATTGTTTTTTAAATAACATATATAATTATAAATAGTAACAAAAGGAGATAATAATAAATAATGACACAAAATTGGTGACATGTAAATTCTAAAGAGAGAGTTGGAAGTTAGAATGGGAAGAAGGATGTTGAGAAATACAGTTATTTGCTGCATTAGTTTGCCAGGGCTGTCATACAAAAGTGCCATAAACTGTGTGGCTTAAACAACAAAAATTTATTGCCTCCCACTTTGGGGGCTAGAAGTTCAAAACCAAGGTTGGTTCTGGTGAGGCTGCAAAAGGAGCACTGCAGGCTTTTCCTGCTGACTGCTGGGTGGCCGTCTTCTCTGGGTGTCTCTTTACATCCTCTTCTCTCTCAGTTTGCCTGCTTTTTTGTTCAGTTTCTCCTTTTTCATGAAGATGCCAATCATATTGTGTTAGAATACACCCTAATGACCTCATCTTAACTAATTATATTCACAATGATCCTGTTTCCAAATAAGGTCACAAGCTGAGGCACACAAGATGAGCACCTCAACACCTGCATTCTAGGAGGCTGTTGCCAACCCTTAAAACTGCTGTTAGGTTGTGATTCCTGGTTGGAGTAAAGAATTATGAGCATTCATCATATTGTTAAAGCAGAAAAGGATTGTACTTGACAGGTACTTTCCATAAACTAAGAAGTAATCTAATTCTGTGTATCTACATTCTGCAGAGGAGAGGAGAAGAGAGGAAAGGAGAGGAGAGGCAAGGAAAGGAGAGGAGAGGAGAGGAAAGAGAAAAGAAAAGAAAAAGAAAGAAAGGAAAAGACAAGACCAGCTCTGACAGACACTCAAAGTTGTAAGTTCTGGGCTCTAAGCATGACTGGATCCATAACTTCAAACCCTGCTCAGTCAGATTCTTGCTAACTTATCTCTGCTTCCTACCCCAATTCTCAGGCAGCATGTGTTTGGTTTGCAGTCTTACTTTCCACACAACCTGTAGACTCTCTTCACAGGTGACCATTCTCCTTCCTATGGCTAGACTCCCTCAAAGAACTGCTCACCATTCTCATACTCTGCTGACTTTTTTTGTTATGGTTTATAGGCACAGGTCCCCCAAAAGCCTCATGCCATCAGAGATGAAGCCTTTGGAAGAGGATTGGACTATATGGAAGCCTTTGGAAGAGGATTGGACTATACTGTTTTTGCATTTAAAGCTGCCAAGCATGGACTGATACTTCAGAACCATGAGCCAAAATAAGCTTCTCTTCCCTTAAATTTCAGGTGTTGGGTCTTTTCTCCAAGAGACAAGAAAAGTCACTAAGAAATTTCTCATTCACTTTCCTAAGCTAACAGCCTGTGTATTATCTGGGCATTATACTATACAGATACAGATAAAGTCCAGTGTGGCCAGCTCACAGGTGCAGAGAATCAGTGTCCACAATGCTTCCTGCCAACCTGAGACCATGACTGGCCCTGATGGTCACTGTCTTTCTGAAGCCTCATTGCCCTTTCTGCTTTAAACCCTTGTTAGAATCACTTGTGTTTTGGTTGTTTCTAGACAGGGATTCGTATTTTGGTACTTTTTCCCCAGAAGTTTCCTGGAGTCTCTAAGCAGTATCACTATCTCCATGGTTCTACACAACTAAGGTAATCATAGAGGACACAGAAAAAATGAAGAGAGAGTGAGTTCTGAATATTGTACACTGTCTCCAGGACTCTGGGTGCCTGTTTTCCTTACATTTACAGAATAAAGTGAGCTTCACAGCAAACTTTTTCTGTAATAATGAAAACCTTTCTTAAATAGCCTCTCTCCAGTCCTCTTCAGAGAAGTGGCCAGTATAACATCCCCTCCCCACACACACACAGTTTCATCTCATCAGGTTCCCTAAAAGGCAGATCAAATTAGGAGACTAAGAAAACAATTCCAAAGTTCCTTTCCTGCTCTGTTATCTCTCATGAAGCTGTGGACAGTTTTTAACTACTTTATCATCGTCATATGAAATCTCCTATTAAACATAGAATTTTTGACATTTTTCTGAGATTTTAGTTCATATGGGAATTTTAACTTGCTCGAGACTCTACATTGGCCTGTAAGGTGGTTCCCAGTGAAGACTGCCTCTAGGGACACCCTACCTGGTGTAGTTACCTCCCATAATACACTGGGGTGGTTAGGGTGACGAGTAAGATACAGTAAAGTGACAGAAGTACGAGGCTGAAAGGACTTCATCTGTGTTACCTTTCTTTCTGGAATCATTTACTCTGTGGGAGACCAGTGGCCATGCCATGAGAACACTCAAATTTCCCTGTGAGAATCCCACATGGGAAGGTAGAGGTCTCTGGCCAACAACCAAGAAGGAAGTGAGGCATTGTGTCAGCAGTCATGTGAATATCATTCTTGGAAGTACATTATCCAGCTTTAGTCCTTCCTTCAGGTGATGTAGCCCTATCTATAGAGACCTGAGCCTGAACTACCAGGTAAGCTGCTCCAAGTCCCCAAAGAGCAGGAACTATAAGATGGTAAACATTAATCTGCTAAGTTTTGGAGTAATTTTCTATAAAGCAGTGAGTGGTGAATATAAATCCTAAAACTGAATAGAAATCCTGTGCAAGAATAAGACATGCAAATTGGAGTTACATTGTGGACCAGGGGTTGGCAAAATTGGCTTACTCTTTGTTTCAGTTCAGTGCAGAATAATTGTCCAGCTTCAGGAAGTTTGTGCCCTGCACATGACACTCCCTTGTAAAGTATTTGTGCCTGATCCTTCTCAGTATTCATTGCTCCATCACAGTTACCTGTCTTGAAAGTGGGGACAGATGAGTTCTGGTTGACTAACTGAAAACATACCAAATACTTTTGTTCCTTCACTTAAAAAAAAAGAAAGGGCTTTTTGTTGTGTTCATATTCTTTTTCAAGATTTAGTCCAATTAAATGAGAGAATATATGATAAGAGGGGCTGTGACATCTTGACCTAGTAGACATGAATGCTCAGAAGTGCCATCATCTTTACAGAAGATGCAGGACAGATGACAGAGTGACAGGCTATCAGAACCTCCACTCAACAGTAGGGAATTTAGTAATGCATTTGGTAAAATAGTTGACTATTTTAAAATCATTTAAAACAGTGTGGCAGAACTGTATGTTGTGACTTGAAGAAATGTATGTGATATTTTAATTAGAAGAAATCTGACACAGTAAGCAGAGTATTACTATTTGTCAAAGGTACATGAACAAAGGTTCAGAAGTATATAATGTATTTTTTATAAAATGTATTTTAATGTAAATATACTAATGTGCCCACACATGTAATGAGACAGATAAAACCATACCTGCCATAACACATTTCAGAGTATTACTCTGTTTTTGGAAGCTATCTGGAAGCTCTGTCAGGGGCAGAGTTGAGGCTGCAAATGATGTACCTGAAAGAAATTTAGGAGCAGTATATTTCTACAAAGCCCAGCTAACTGGATTTTTTTTTTTGAAAATGTGATTGAGTAATGAAACAATTCTTACCGCAAACTTTGAGGCAGAACTGACTGTATATATAGGCATGGATTTATATGAAAAAGGAAATAGGTGAGAATTTGCTTTAAAAATCTAGGACTAGAACAGGGTCTTGTTACTTATTTCAGGTTGACCTTAAACTCACTATGTAGCCCAAACTGGCCATGATCTTTTATGTATTCTTTATATATTAAAGTGAGTTGCATACAGAAAAATCCCTGGCTTTATAGACTGCCACAGTAATTAGTTAGTAGAGCAACCTTACGTATGATTCATTTTCTCTCTGGGCCATATTTTCCTCATTGAAAGAGTAGGAGCATGGAATTGTAAAAATTCTTATGTATGTATATTGTTTGAAATGTCTTTTTAAATTTTTTGTGGAAAAGACCAATATGAAATGATTGATGAGCACAAAGTATGCACAGAGCACAATTTTTAAAGCTGGTTTCCATTTCTTATTTTCCATTTCTTATTTTATTTTTTGGCATGGTGGTAGATTGTCTTTGTTAATTTTCTGAAAGATAATAGGCTATCATCTGAACTTTCTAATTCAAGCAATTCTCCATTTTAGAAGGAGACTATAAAGTTGCTGGTATACTTTCTGAGTAAAGAGGAGAAATCTTTTTTATTTCCATCATCATTCTTAAGTGAGAAAAATGTCAGCATTTTAGGATTGTCATAGCTTCCTGATATGTCATAGGAGAAGAGGGAAGATTATAAAGAAAGCAACTGAGCACTTAACTTGCTGTGTCTTCCAAAACAATGTGTCTCACATTAAGAAGTGATGAACTTCAAATACTTCTTAAATATACCCATTCCATTTAATGATTTTTACATTTTTGAGAACTCTTTTCCAAATCTGTAACTTTACTCTTTTATTTTGACATCTTTGTTTTGACCAATAACTTTTATTTTCTAGATTGACTACTTGTTATGGTTTGTGTCTGGATATCCCTCCAAAGCCTCATGCAGTATTGGGGGATGGACTTTTTGGTGGTGGCTGAATCAAGAGGTTGTGGTCCATTGCTGAGATTAAGGATATGAGTGCCACACCACCCTAGGGTGGGGAGCCTGCATACAAGGCAAGGAACAGAAAGAGGCTTGTCTGTCTCTTTTGTTGCTCCTCTGCCATGTACTACCTTGCCTTGGACCTAGATGCTTATGGACTAAGCAAACGATGAACTGAGTAAACTTTTCCTCCCTTAACTTTAGGCTTTGGGTATTTGTGTCAGCAATGAAAAAAGTAATTAAGACAGTAGACATAATTTCTTGAACATTTTTGTTCCTGATAATTCCAAAATATCAAATCCACAAAAAGAAACATTTAAGATAATTAAAGATATTTCTAAAATGCAATGCTGACTTTTAAAGTAGTTTTTAAACTTTCTCAAATATTGTTTCAAAGTATAATCTTTGGGCAGAGAATTCATTTGTTTTGTTCCCTGTAGACTGGGGAACCTAAGGAATGCTAAGAAATGAATGAGTGAATGGTCATACTAACTTGGATTTAGAGTCATATGTTTATAAATTAAATATATAATAATGTATTCTTAAAATTACTTATATACTATATTTTGTGTTTAATTTTATGTATTTTGTGTATTTATACAATGTTATCATGCATATTAGCATGTATAAAACTATATAACAGAACTATATGTTTCGTGATGCTCTCCTAACATATTAATTAAAAACTAACTCTGAAAATCTGGGCACAGAGATATATATCTGTAATCTTAGTGAGGCTCATCCAAGAGAAACATGAGTTCAAGGCCAGCCTGAGTAACGTAGAAGGATCCTGTCCTAAAAATGAAAAATAAATTGGGATGGGAATTGAGCTCAGTGATAAATACATACTCAGCGTGTGAGAGGCCCTGGATTCAATTTTACCACAAAAACAAAGAAAATACCTCATGTATAGTTTGTTTCAGTGCACCCTCACACATCACTGTACCAATCACCCCAGTGAGCCCTCTGATGTTCCTAGTGTCATTTGTTTTCTGTTTCATGTCTGTGACATGGCCAGCTTGATGGGTTTCCACTTTCTCCACTTAGGTGCTGCTTGAGAACCTCTTGGTTCCGTCCCCGGTGCTTCTCAGTTGACATCGAAGTGTGAGCCCCTGCAGTACTGTTATTGGCACACAGCCATGTACAGTAAGACTTATGCCCATGTCTTAATCCACTGGGGCTGCTCTAACAAAGGCTGCATAGCATGTAACCAACAGAAACTCACTTCCTACAGTTCTGGAGTCTGGGAAGTCCAAAATTAAGGTGCTAATAGATCTTGTGCTTACTGAGGAACCACTTTCTGGCTCAACAACTTCTTGTCTGGCAACATCTTGTTGTTCTTACACATAATAGGGAAAGAGGAGGCAACTCTGTGGTGTCCTTTTTTTAAAATAAGGGTATTAATCCCATTCATGAGAGCTCTGCCTTCCTGATTTAATCATCTCCCAATGACCCCACGCCCTAATACCAATGCATTGGTGATTAAGGTTTCAGCCTAAGAATTTATCTGGAGGTGGGGGGGTAAACATTCAGACCATAGCACCCATGAGGTGAGCTCTGGTCAGTGAGAAACTGAAAGTGGTAAATTACCTCCTTCCCCAAATAATATGAATGGGACTATTCGGTCTCTTAAGGATGCTCCAATGATACTGAGAGATCAGCCACATTTGGAAGTGGTCTGCTCAATACTAGTTTATATTGGATCGCTCTTTTTGCTTCACTCCTCTGTTCCTAACTTTGGAGCTGTGGGATTGGAGTTCCTAATGAAGTATCTGTACAAGTCTTTGCCTTGGACTCTACTCTCCAGGAAACCCAAGCTAAGGCACTCAATTCTTAATGCTTGAGTTGGGGACAGATTCTGTCTTCTGTCTTCTTTTACTACTCCTAAATATCCATCACTTACTTGCCCACTCTATTCCTTAAAGAAATCAACTCTTCTAGAAATAGTGAAATAATCTACCTGCAGCAGAGTAGTGTTCTGAGATATGAATTTGTGTTTCTCTTTTTTGCCCCATCTTCAACTCAAACCTACATACAGAATTTTCTACCAAAAGTAGAAGACACTTGTGAGATCTTTCTTTTTCTGTCATCTATTTTAAAAGTTTGGAAGAGGTAATGAGCCCTTGTCAAGCACCTGGAAGGCAAAGGCAGCTTGTGAGAACAATTGGAAGAAGGAAGGGCAGACTGCACAAATACTAGGCAGAAGCCAGAGGTCAGACTAAGAAATGAGCATGTGAGTGACATATGAGAATCCTGAGACTCATGCCCTTTTTGTGTCCAACCTGAGAGCAGGTTATGTGTGGCCTTTGAGGTCAGCCATGATGTATTTGAAAGGCTGGTTCAAGGCACTAGGTGACCAACCTTAGCAAAGATTCTGAAATATCACGCACGTGGGCGCAGCTGAGACCACATGTTCCCATGAACTTATCTTGGAACACTTTGCACCCTGGTGGTACCTAGCATAGAGCAATACTAGGGAGGGTCTTCCTGATAGCTTGGCCTTCTCTAAGGCCCTAAAACCACAGCCCAGCCTGGGTGGGGGTGAATTTCAAGGTTAACCAGAACAACTTCTTCCCATGTGGTGTGGATTGAATAAATAAAAGAAAATAAAGAAATGAACATTCATACATCTATATTTACAGACTGGGATTCACACTTATAATAAGCCCTTTTTTCCTTCCTATTGTTGATTACATTTTTCCACAAGCCAGCTGCCCCCAATCTATACAAAGGCTCCCCATGTTCTTGCTCTGACTTCTCCTTCTCCCTCTACACTACCCAAAGAGATGGGGGTATTTGGCGAGGCGTCATTCAGCTCATCACAACCTCAAAGAAAGCCACTTGGGCTGTTGAACTGTTTGCATTCCGATTGTAAAGATTAAAGGTCAGCTTCAGAAAGTAAAGGTATAAAAAGGATTAGCCAAAGTTAGTGACAGCAAGGCAATAAGCATTGTTGGAATTAATGTTGTGTTACTACCACCGGCTGCTGCAGGTGAGTCTTTGGGGGCTGTCCTGCTGAACGCCATTCTGGGCAGGAGAACTAGCATTTGGATGATTTTGTTTGTAATGAATTATTTCTCAGAGAATGGCTTTATGCCATCACTTGCTATTATTTTGATGAACAAAAGCCCGAGCTGATGCAGGGCAGTATGGATAGAGATGTGTGTGCACATGTGCAAGCATTCTGGCTCGTCGTAAACAAAAGCCAGCTATTTCTCAAGGGACCTAGGGTATCCTAAGTGCACTGCTGAAATAGGCTTATATTTCTAAAGATAGTGGGTCCCCTGAAGAAACAGTGCAACTGGATTTGCCGACTGTTCTTACTCTGGTTGTTTATCAAGGAACCTAAGAAATTTCATGACTGGAGCTTGTGTAAAAATTCTAAATTATGATGACAATTGCCAGTGCAAATTCAATACCCATTCCTCATCTTTTGCAGGGGTTATTCCTTTTTGGCAAAAATCCTTATTATTTTTAGGACCTATGCTGGTATGGAAAATCATTGTGGACCATCAACACTGGAAGGAAGGAATCTGATTGTGTTGATTAATTGACAAACTGCATCCATATGTGCCAGGAACTATCTCAGGAATTTTGCATATAAAATTAACTTAAAAATTATTATTAATATGTTAATATACTATATATATTATTAGCTTAATCTTCATGACAACTCAGAGATAGAAAGAGAGAGAATATTCAATCCTTCTAAAGTGATTAGCTTTACAAAGCTATGCAACTAATAGGTCAATATGCTTCCAATCAGCTATTTCTGTATAAGCAACAGCTACAAAATTACAGTGGCATACAACAGTAAACATTCATTTCCCTCCACTTGTCTGTGAGAGGCTGCAATGTCTTTGTTCCATGTCTCTCATACCAAACTCCAAGCTGGAAGCACATGTTAGCCAAGCTATTTCTTCTACAATGAAAATAGTCACAGAAGGGTAAAAGGCAGGTCCGGTCACACAGCACATTGCAAGCCTCTAGTTGTATCCCAACCACTAAAGGCTCACGGAACAAGACAAGGCACATAGCCACACCTGAGAGAGTGGGGAAGTACATCCCTTCCCTCCAAGCTGAGGTGAGGGTTCAAATATAGGAAGATACTAAAAAGGGAAGTGAAGACCTAGAACCAACCGTTTAGTTACCACGGTTAACGCCCGTGATTGTATTCTAGCATGGATGTGTCTCGGTTTCAGGTTCAGTTTCTTTTGGTTATGCCAAATATAGTGAAGTAGGTGTTTCTGCTCAATGCAATTTCTCAGTACAGAAAAAGAAGGATTCAGGAGGCCACAGCAGGCACTGAGAGCTCACGTGTGCAGTGTGTTAGGCTCGGTATTTAAAATTCTCCTTCTCTCCCCACACTCACCCTCTTGGTCTTCTCATTTGGTCCCAGGGCTTTAAATAGCACCTATGTGTGAATGGGTCTCATCACTCAGCTCCAGCCTGGAGAGCCCCTCTCAGTTAAGACAGTCACTCACCATCTCCACTGGCACATCCGACGGAAACCTCCAGTTTTAGACATCTAAGACTGAACTGTCTTCTCTAAAAGCAGCTTTCTTCACTAAGATGCTTTTTCTCACTTCAGCAAATGCCTCTCCATCCTTTCAGTTGCTCAAACTCAACTACTTCACTCTTGTTCTCATAACCTAGATCAGGTTCCACCAGAAAATCCTGTCAGTTCTATCTCTGGAATCCAACTACTTATCTGCTTGGTCACCATTACCTAGGCCTAATTGTCCATCATTTGGTGCCTGGACTATATCAATACCTTCTTAACTAGACTTTTTGCAGCAGTCCTTTCTCCATATGCTTATGTTAATAGCAACCAGAGTGGCCTCATCACATTTAGTCAGATCACAGTTCACTGTGAGTAGAGGGAAAAGTCATTATACCATCCCTGCCATGCACAGTTCTGCCTGACTTCATCCTCCTCTAAATTCTTCCTATTTCATTCTTTGCAGGCTCATTGGTCTCCTGGTTCTCCTTGCTCACAGTCTAGGACTTTTGCAAATGTTCTTTTCTTTACCCTGAAAGCCCTTCCTGCAGATCTAAATGGCTTTGCTCAAATGTTACCTCCTGAGGTCATCCCTAACTTTTCTATTTAATCTACAGTATCTGCTGCCTCAAAATTCTGAAACTTTATATTTCATGTATCATTTTTACTTTTCTCTTAGCAATTATCAACTACTCAGTTTTTTTTTTTTCCATTTTGTAATTGTTTTTAATCCCTCGCAGAGTGAAAACTCTGTGCAGTGAGGTTCTTTGGTCTGTTTTGCATACCATTTGATTCCTTGTATTTGGTGTAGTGCCCAGCATAGAGCAGGTGCTATACAAATACTTACTAAGTATTTGAATTGTTACTTGGATGTGTTGGTAGCAATATTGGTGCTCAGTCCACTTAGGAGTTGAGCACTGGAAGTTGATATTAAATAGCTTTCCAGGGAGGAGGACAGTTCTAGAGTTAGTAAGCTGAACCACCCATGCCAAATTCAGTCAGTTAAAGGGAGATGCAGAGCGCATTGTACAGATTCCCCTGCATGATCAGGGTACTCACTCCTTTAGTGCTTGGCAGATTTAGATGCTCAATGACTGGCAGCTGACTCCTTCTTGAGAAACTGCCCTTGTCTAAAGAGTTGAATCACCCAAAGTGACACTGCCAAATGAGAGCTGTAGTATTTGATAGCTAAGTGAGCTAGTGCTTTAAGCACCTGACCCTTGTACCTCAGTTAGGGACAATGCTGAAGGTCACATTGGTTGTAAAGCTTCTTATGGTATCTACACTGCAGTTTAACTTCTCTCTTTGTTTTTTTTTTAAATTTTATTTTACGAGAGAAAGAAACGAAAATTTTAAAAAGACAAAATAGAAAAAACAAGAAGAAAAGTAGAATACAGAGTTCAAAAAAATTAACATAAAATCACTAGTTGATACATTACATATTGTTAACAGTAGTTGTTAAAGTTACAAAGTCAAAGCATAAAAAGTGGCTAGACACTCAAACATTGATAGTACAAACTCTTCTGTTCAATGATCTGACAAAAACTCAGTAATATGGTCATCTGTTTTACACACTATACATACCATTATATCCTTTAGAACACTTTTCCTCCCTTTCACTTTTACAATATCTATTATATCTATTATACTTTTATATCTATTATACTATTTGGATACCATTACTCCATCAATTATTATTATTTTTTACACTAGAGAGACAATGTGATATTTATTAATGTGAGTCTTGTTTATTTCACTAGTGAGGATATTCTCAAGTTGCCTCCATTTACCAATAAAGGACTCAAGATCATCCTTTTTATAGCTGAGTAGTATTCAATTGTATAAAAATATATTTTTTTCATCCACTCTGTGGTTGATGGACATTTTTGTTTTTCCCAAGATTTAGCTATCACAAATTGTGCTGCTATGAACATGGGTGCACATGAGCTTTTCAATTTTGCTGGGAAAATACCCAGGAGGGGAATAGCTGTATTGAATGGAACTTCCAATCCTAGTTTTTTGAGGAATCTCCAGACTCAGCCTCCACAGTGGTTGCACCAGCCTCTACTCCCACCAGCAGGGGAGAAGTGTTCCTTTCTCCCCACATCCTCGCCAACATTTGTTATCAGTTGTTTTCTTCATGGCAGCCATTCTTTCCAGGGTGAGATGAAATCTCAATGCTGTTTTCAATTGCATTTCTCGAATGACCAGTGATAGTGAACATTTCTTTATGTATTTTTTGCCATTTGTATATCTTTATCTGAGAACTATGTGTTCATCTCAGATGCCCATTTTTGGAGTGGGTCTTTGAATTTGGGGGCTTGATGTTTTTCAGTTCTTTATATGTTCTGGATATAAGTTCTTTGCCTGAGGGATTGTTGGCTAAAATTCTTTCCCATTCTGTGGGTTTTACTTTCATTTTGTTGGTGATTTCTTTTAAGTACAAAAACTTTTCAGTAATATGAGATTCCAGTTGTTAATTCTTTGAAGTATTTCCCACATGGTTTGCGTGTTACTCATGAATGTCTCCCTACCCCTATGTCTCCAAGATTTTTACCTACTTTGTCTTCCAGTAGATTTAGTGTTTCTGTTTTAATATTTAGATCCTTGATCCATTTTCATTTTAGTTTAGTGTATGGTGATAGGCATGGGTCTATTTTCAGTGTTCAGCATGTGGAAAGCCAATTTTTCCAACACTATTTGTTAGAGACTATCTTTTTTTCCAGTGAACATGTTTAGCCCCTTTGTCAAATATAAGGTGGCTGAGTGTCTTTGTAGTCGTGCTTGCATCTTCTAATCTGTTCCATTGATCCTCAGGTCTGTTTCTTGGCCAGTACCATTCTGATTTTATTACTGTGGCTTTGTAGTATAGTTTCAAGTTAGGACTTGAGATGCCTCCTGTCTTGCCTTCGTTGCCCAAAATTGCCTTTGCTATTCTAGGTTTCTTCTGTTTCCAAATGAATTTTAGGAATGTTTTCCCTAGATCTGTAATGTATGTTGATGGTATTTTGATTGGGATTGCATTAAATCTGTATAACACTTTTGGGAGTATGGCCATTTTCACAATGTTTGTTCTTCCTAACTAAGAGCAAGGAATATCCTTCCATTTTCTAATATCCTCTTCAATATCCTTTTTTAGAGTAGCATAATTTTCAGCATATAGGCCTTTTACATTCTTGGTTAGGTTGATTCCTAGGTATTTCATTTTTTTAGATGCTATTGCGAAAGGCAATATTTCCATACTTTCTCTCTCAGTGAGTTTTTTTGTTTGAGTACAGGAATGCTATTGAATTTTGAGCATTGACTTTGTATCCAGATATGCTGCTGAATTTTTAAATTACCTCTAATAGTCTTTTAATGGAGTTTTTGGGGTCTTCTATGTAGAGGATCATGTCATCTGCAAATAATGATAATTTAACTTCTTTTCCTATTTTTATTCCTTTTATTTCTCCCTCTGATTTCTCTGGCTAATATTTCCAGAACTATATTGAATAGGAGTGGTGATAGTGGACATCCTTGTCTTGTTCCTGATTTTAGAGTGAACTTTCAGTTTTTGTCCATTTAATATAATGTTGGCTGTTGGTTTGTCATAGATGGCCTTTATGAGACTGAGGTACATACCTTCTATTCTGAGTTTCTTAAGGTTTTTATCATGAAAAGGTGTTGGACTTTATCGAAAGCTTTTTCTGCATCTACTGAGATGATCATGTGATTTTTATTTTTGGCTCTGTTGATGTGGTGTATTACATTTAATGATTTGCATATGTTGAACCATCCCAGCATTCTTGGAATAAATCCCATTTGGTTGTGGTGTATAATCTTCTTAATGATTTGCTGCATTCTATTTTCCAATATTTTATTGAGAATCTTTCCATCAATGTTCATTAGTGAAATTGGTCTATAGTTCTCATTTTGTTCCTTCTCTGGTTTTGGTATCAGAGTGATACTTGCCTCCAAGAATTAGTTAGGGAGGACTGCTTCTCTTTCAATTTCATTGAAGAGTTTAAGGAGTATTGGCATTAAATCTTCTCTAAATTTCTTATAGAATTCAGCTGTGAATCCATCACAACCTGGGCTTTTCTTTGTTGGTAAGTTTTTAATTATGTTTTCAATTTCAGTAGCTGATATTGCATTATTCAAAATTACTATATCTTTTTGGTTGAGCTTTGGTAGTTTATATGCTCCTAGAAATCTGTGTTTTCCACTCTATTTGAGTAGATGTTTTCAAAGTAGGTGTTCATGATAGTTTGAATTTCCATGGGACCTGTAGTAATTTTCTTCTTTTTAGTCCTTATTGGGTGGATTTGAGTTTTTTTTCTCTGTTTTTCTTGATAAGGTTGGCTAGGGGTTTATCAATTTTGTTTATCCTCTCAAAAAACCAGCTTTTTGATTCATTAATTCTTTGTATTGCTTTTTTAGTTTCAATTGCATTAATTTCTGCTCTAATCTTTAAAATTTCCTCTCTTCTAAGAGCTATGGGTTTGACTTACTCTTCCTTTTCTAGAAGCTTGAGATGTAGCTTTAGGTTACTTATTTGTGTTCATTCCATTTTCTTGATGTGACTATTTATTGCTATATATTTCCCTCTTAGGACTGCTTTCATTACATACCATAGGTTATAATATGTCATATCTGCATTTTCATTGTATTGCAGGTATTGTTTTATTTCCTCTTTAATTTCATCTGTAACTCACTGGGTATTCAGAAGGTTGTTGTTTAATCTCCATGTATTTATGCAGGTTTTGCAGGGGTTTTTGCCACTATGCTACTATGATCAGATATTATGCATGGGATAATTTCACTCCCTTTGCATTTAGTTAAGAATGCTTTATGGGTTAATATATGGCCTATTTTGGAGAATGTCCCATGTGCAGCTGAGAAGAATGTGTATTCTGATGTGGTTGGGTGGAACACTGTAAACATCTACTAAGTCCAATGGCTTACAGATATGATTCAGATCTATTATTTCTTTGTTGACTTTTTGTTAACTAGTTGATCTGTCCCTTTGTGCCAAGGTCCCCTGTAATAACAGTGTCCTTGTGTATTTGGTTTTTCATGTCCTTTAGTATCTGTGTTATATCATTGGGTGCTCCTGTGTTTGGTGCATATATATTTACAATTGTTAGTTCTTCCTCTTGAATTTTTCCACTAACGAATATGTAGTGACCTTCTTTATCTCTTTAAATCATTTTAGGTTTGAAGTTCACATTGTCTGCAAATAGAATAGTTACCCCTGCTTTTTTATGGGTTCCTGTTACATAGAATACTGTTTTCCATCCTTTGACTTTTAATCTATGAGTTTCTTTTTGGATCAGATGTGTTTCTTGTATACCGTATATTGTGGGATCATGTTTCTTGATCCATTCTGTCAACCTGTTTCTTTTGATAGGTAAATTGAGCCCATTTACATTTATGGATATCACTGATATGTACTGTCTTGAGTTTGCTATGTTGTGTTCTTATTGTTGGCTTCCTGCTTTTCTCCCTTGCTTAATTTCTTGTCTAGCCTGGTGGTTTCTTTCTGCTGTTCTGGAGATTGTGGTCATTCTTATCTCTATCTAGGATATCTTTCAGCAGTCTTTCTAAGGTTGGTTTGGTGGACATGAATTTCTTCAGTTGTTTTTTGTCATGGAAATATCTTTTTTCTCTATTAAATTTGAAAGACAGTTTTGCTAGGTACATTAGCCCGGGTTGAAAGTTGTTTTCTTTTAGGGCTTGAAATACTTCACTCCAAGCTCATCTTAACCTGAAGGTTTGCACTGAGAAGTCTGTCATGATTCTAATGGGCTTTCCTTGATAGGTGAGTTATGTCTTTTCTCTAACAGCTTTTAGTATTCTGTTTTTATGCTATATGTCTGAGATCTTAATTATTATATGTCTGGGAGTAGATTTATGTTCATTATGACTGTTTGGCATTATATATGCCTCACTTATTTGTGTATCAGATTTTTTCTCCCATGTTTGGGAAATTTTCTGCCATTGCTTCTGTGAATACCTTAGTTATGTCCTTTGCATTGTCTCCTGCCTCTTCACTGATGCCTATTAATCTTACATTGTTTCTCCTGGCATCATCTTGAAGCTGCTGTATTGTCATTTCATGCTGCTTTGTTGTTTTTGTAAGTTCTACCCTTTCATGATCACTATCTGCTATCCTGTCATCAAGGTCCGAAATTCTATCCTCAGCTTTATTTAAATGATTTTGCCAGCTTTCAATACTATTTTTTGTTACTTGGATATCTCTTTGAATTTGTTTCATGGATTCTGCTTGTTTTCTGCATTATTTGTTCAAAGTTTCAATCAATTTCCCATGCTCCTGTATTTTTTTCTTTTTCTTCTCTAGCTATGTTGAGCAACTCATTTACCAAGGTTGTTATTTCTGTCTTTACATAAGACATTATTTCTAATTTGAATTCCTTTATAGTCTCATGGATTTGTTTCTTTACTTCATTTGCTATCTTTTCAGAGATTTCTGGTGTATGAATTTTAAAGTCCTCTATTTCAACATTACCTGTGCTTGTCCCTGATACGCTAGATGTTTGAGACTGCATTTTGCCTTTTTGTTTAGTCAATTTCACCTTTTGGGTAAATATCTTGTCTTTCTATCCCAACAGTCACAACTATCCATCGTGAGTTTTAGGGTCCTACTGTGTGGTTGATGTTTGTCAAATTGCTGGGTACCACAATGAAGCAGAGTTCCAGTCACCTGAATTCCTCCTACAGAGTCTGTTGGGTGAGTCCTATATTCTTTCTGGCTAACTAGCATAGAAGTATTGATTTAGGGCAACTCTTAGTTCCTGCTGTTGTTATATCTTCAAGTTGTTGCAGGTCACCATATCTCTCTGGCTATAATGTTTGTGTCCTCCATGGCCCTACTGTGTCACTGGGGGTCTCATAAGGTCTTTCAATTTTCTCTAAGTTGGGGGGGCATTATTGGTGCACTCTTCAACCTGTCTGATGTTCTCTATGTGGGGGAGGGGATTACCCACTCTCTTGCCAGGTTCGCCAAGGTCTTACAGTTGGAGGGAGTTTCACCTCCACTCCTATTTACCCACTGCAGACCTCAATTTTAGGGGAAAACTCACCACACTTGCTGGAGCCTGCTGAGGTCTTCTGTTAGGGTGAGGGGTTCCTGAGTCTCTCATGGAGCCAGGAGGGTAATTCACTGTAGTCCAAGGTTCTGATGTTCCCGGTGGAAGGGCAGGCCGAGCAGTGGCAGTCCCAGGTAGCTCAGGCCTGTGGCAGGATTCCATGATGTTCCTGGTGGAAAACTTCTCTCTTTGAACTGACCTACTTCTGTTGTTCCCCAGCAGGCCTTCTGCAGGAAAAATTTAATTTCAGAGTATGTTTTCAGGGAGCTCAATCCAATTCAGGCAATGGCTTCCTTATGTTTTTAGTTACTCATTCAAGTAATGTTTGATGAATATTTCCTATTTGTCTGGCACTGTAGTGGGCTTTGTGTGACATGGTAGATCTTGCTCATGTCTGCATATGGCTTATTGTCTGGAAGGTGAGTAACTTGGGAAAGCACAATTATAGAGTGATGTGATAAGGACATGAGCTGGGCAGGCTTGGGATGCAGAGGTTGTCCAGTATAGCAAGTGACTAAAATGACCTGAAGTGGCCAATGAGAACTACTGAGATATGTGGCCAGAGAGATAGGTGGGCATTCACTCAACAAATGAAACTCTGAGTCACAACCAGAAGGCCGGGGGAAATCTTGAGAGAGGTAAAACTTTTAAAATGAGGCATAATCAGATAATTATTTAGAAATTATCCTACTGATTGCAGAGATTAGATCAGCATAAGTGAGATCTGATAACATAAAACTGAAAGTTCTTGGCTATTCTCACAAAGCTGTTGGTCAGGTTGCTGTTTCTTTTTTGTACAAATACTCTTATCTTTCTCTTCCAGTGCATTCATTCTCTTCCAGTCTCAATATATATTCCATAATCCATACTCTCAGTGTCTCCCTCCTATTGCCACCAGTGAGATGTACATTTTTTATTTTAAAAATCAAACAGGAAAAAAGGATAGAAGTGATAGAGAATATAAAATAATAGTAGGAAATTAACACTGTTTAATATATTGTATATCATCTTAGAAGTAGTTGTTCAGGGTACAAGATCTAGGCACAAAAATGATCAAACAAACAATGACAGCACAAACTGTTCTTTTTGATGAACTAACAGAGATTTAGTAGTATAGTTATCTATCTTTCATATATATATATATATATATATACTCACATACATATAATCTTTTTCCTTCTTCCTTTTCTCCTTTCCTCTATTCCAGTTGTTCTTTCCTTTTGAGCATTTTCTTTCCCTTTCATTATTATAGTATCTATTGTACATTTTGGATCTTATTACTCTTTCAGTTTTGTACTATTATTTTTTATACTAGAAAGACAATACAATATTTATAAATGTGAGTCTGATTTATTTCACTTATGAGGATAGTCTCAAGTTGCCTCCACTTACCTATAAAAGCCCTAAGATTATTATTTTTTATAGCTAAGTAATATTCATTATATAAAAATATCACATCTTTTGTATCCATTCTGAGGTTGATGGGCATTTTGGGGTGTTTCCAAGATTTAGCTATTACAAATTATGCTGCTATAAACATGGGTGCACATTTATTGCTGTGGCATGACCTTTTCAATTTTTCTGGGAAAATACCCAGAAGGGAAATAGCTGGGCTGAATAAGACTTCCAATCCTAGTTTTCTGAGGAATCTCCACACAGATTTTCACCATGGTTGCACCAATTCACACTCTCATCAACAGTGGAGAAGTGTTCCTTTTTCCCCACCAGCATTTGTTATTCAATTTTTTTTATGAAATCCATTCTTTCTGGGGGGAAATGGAATCTCAGTGTTGTTTTAATTTACATTTCTTGAATGACCAATGATGTTCCACATTTTTTCACATATTTATTTGTCACTTATATTTCTTCATCTGAGAATTGTGTATTCATCTCAGATGCCCATTTTTGGACTAGGTCTTTGAATTTAGGGGGGAGGTCTGAGTTTTTCATTTCTTTATGTGCCCTAGATAAAAGTTTTTTGTCTCAGGAATAGTTGGCTAAATTTTTCCCCACTTTCTGGGTTTTCTTTTCACTCTGTTGGTGATTTCTTCTGAGGTGTGAAAACTTTTTAATATGATGTGATCTCAGTTGTTGATTCTGTGAAGTATTTCCCATTCAGTTTGGTTTTTGTTCACGAACTCTCTGCTTACCCTTATGTCTTCAAGATTTCTAGCTACTTTCTCTTCCAGAAGATTTAATGTTTCTGTTTTAACATTTAGATCTTTGATCCATTTTGACTTTAGTTTAGTGTATGGTAATAGATATGGGTCTAGTTTTATTCTTTCGTATGTGGAAAGCTAGTTTTTCCAGCACCATTTATTAAAGAGGCTGTCTTTCTTCCAGTAAACACTTTTGCCTGTTTGTCAAAGATAAGGTGATTTTTATAGGTAAGTAGATGCAACTAGAGATCATACTCATAAGTGAATAGAACTTGCATGTGTAAACATCATATTGTCCCCCTAGTGTAAGAAATTAAAGAGTAAATAATATCTAAAAGATACAATAGATACTGTGAAAGGGAGAGAAACTGCTCAAAAGGATCAGGACTCTCCTGCAGATAGCCAGCACGGGTGGGGAGAGGCAGCCAGCCCAGTCCCAGCATGCACGCAAGGCACCATGTATATGCAGTGCAGGCAGGGAGAACCAGCCAGCCATGCCTTGGAGAAACTATGAGTGTCTGGAGAAACCTGACCCACACCCCACAGCCTCTGGGGAACTTGGGTTAGAAGAAACTCAGGTGCCTCACCCATCCCCATACACTGTGGATGGGTAGCCAACACAGGAATTGCCTAGGACCCCACAATCTGCTTGTCCAGAGAAACCCAGAAAAACTTCAAAATGAAGGATCAAAGGCTATCTCTAATCTCCAGCCCAAACAGAACAAGTCCAGGAAACTTAGACACAAAATAAAGTGGTAGCTGCACACCTGAAATTTATGGAATGATGGCAACTGCAGTAAAGAAACTATTTCATGAGGCTGTAAAAGAAATCAGATCAGAAATAATATCCCATGTCAAAGGAGAAGTGATAAACATAATAAAATGGTCATGGATCATATTTAGAAGACCTAGATTAAAAACAAAAGAGGAGCATAAAAGAATGAGGGAAACCTTGAATGAACAATATAGAGAGGAAATGGAATGCATGAAACAGATTAAAAGAGATTTCCAGGCAATTAAAAACTCCACTGAAAGCTGGCAAAACTGCTTGAAAGAAACTGACGACACACTTTCAGACCTTGAAGACAAGATGGTAGTTAGTGATTGTGAAGGGAAAGATCTCATAAGAATAACAAGGAACCAGGAAACAACAATTCAACAGCTGAAAGACAATGCAAAGATAAATAATTTAAGAGTGATAGGTATCAGGGAAGAAGCAGGAGTCAACACAAATGACACAAAGAAATATTTACAGAAGCAATAGCTGAGAATTTCCCAAGCATGGGAAAAGGATCTGGAATACAGATAAGTGAGGCATATAGAACTCCAACTAGCCATTACTAAAATAAATCTACACCCAAACATAATAATGAAGATCCCAGAAATACTTCACAAGATAAAACATTAAAAGATGTTAGATAAGAGAAACAGATCACCTATAAAGGAAAATCCATCAGAATCATGGCAGACTTCTCAAGATAAACCATCAAGTCAAGAAGAGCTTGGAATGAAGTATTTCAAGTCCTGAAAGAAAACAATTTCCAACCCAGATCGAGGTACTCTGAAAAACTATCTTTCAAAATCAGTAGAGAAATAAGATACTTCCATGACAAATAACAACTGAGGGAACTCATGACCACCAAACCAACCCTACAAAAAGTAC
Source organism: Dolichotis patagonum (assembly GCA_004027295.1). NCBI lineage: Eukaryota > Metazoa > Chordata > Mammalia > Rodentia > Caviidae > Dolichotis > Dolichotis patagonum. Next base: position 77,250 of record PVJX010004633.1, read on the forward strand.
TGAAGGACATTCTTGAGAGAGATAAAAATGACCGGGTCCCAGGAATAATAGCAGAGTAGGATTACCAAGCGTGGCAGACCACTGAATGGAGGAGAAAAGTAGGGAGCCAATGGCAGGAAAAAAGCATAGAAAGATAAACCAATGCATGTTGGCCATAACCATTAGTGTAGATGACCTTAATTCAGCCAGAAAAAAGAATCACAGGCAGAGTGAATCAAGAAACAAGATCCATCAATATGCGGTATATAAGAAACACATTAACTCGAAAGGAAATTCATAGTTTGAAAGTCAAAGGAGAGAAAACAATTCTCCATGTGACAGAGAACCAGAAAAAAGCAAGGGTGGCTTACCTATCAACCACAGAATGGATAAGGGAGGTATGGCATTTTTATACAATGGAAATCTACTCAGATATAAAGAAAGATAATCAAGAGTCTCTAGTAGGTAAATGGATGTACTTTGTGATCATGCTCTTGGGTGAAATAGTTTGGACTCACATAGGTGAACATCATGTTGTCTCCTTAGTATAAAAAACTGAAGGAGTTAGTGGGGTCCAAAATGTACACTAGATACTGTGAAAGTCAAAGGGGAGGAAATGTCTAAAAAGGGAAGGTGGTAGCCATTGTTAATTCCCTATTATTTTGTTTTAAAGTCCGGTATCATTTTCATTGTTTTGCTTTGGTTTTACTCTATTTTTATTGGTTTGAATTTATTAAAGTTGATGGCATGGGCAGGAATGTTGAAGATAACAAGATATATTATGGTAGCTATTGTTGACTTCCTATTATTTTATTTTTAAGTCCTGTATTTGCTTTCAATATTTTGATTCTATTTTTTAAAATTATGTTGTTTTATTTGATTTTATTAGGCCTGATGGTATGGCCAGCTATTTTGAAGACAACAACAAACATTATGACAGCCATTGTTGACTTCCTATTATCTTGTTTTGAAGTTTGTATCATTTTTACTGTTTTATTTTGATTGTCTTTATTCTGTTTTATTTTCTTCATGAGTTGTCTGCCTACACCTAGATCTCCAAGATTTTTTTTTTGTACCGGGGATCGAATTCACGACCATGCATTTGCAAGGCAAGCGCTTATGCCACTGAACTAAATCCCTGGCCCTCTTTTATTTTCTTAAAAATAAAATTAAAAAAAAAGAAATTGCTCAAAAGGAAAGAACACTTAGCATGGGAGAAAAGAGAAAAAAGGCAGGAAAAAATGATATATATACAAGATAGTTAAGATAATTTTACACTCATTCTATCAGTTCATTGAAAGGAACAGTTAGTGCTTATATTGTTTTATCAATTTTGCATACCTATATATGGTAATCTAATTTTAAAAATAACAACATACAACTTCATAACCATTGTCAATTTTCTACATTTTGTTTTGAAATTCTGTATCATTTTTATTTTATTATTATTTTTTTTATAGTCTTAAAAACAAAAAAAACTTCCCATCATCCATAACTAGATTTTTCCAAAGCACTTCTCTTCCTGTAGGTACCACTTGGTCAAGCATCTTTTGTAATTTGCCTCCATAATAAATTCTGGGAGAAAACACTGTTAGGCTACCAGAATATGTGGAGCTTCTGTTCAAAATGTTAACTCACTGAGTCATGCTGACTGTTCAGTGGGTGCAGACCACGTGTCTTAATTCTTGAACTGAATTTTCTGCCTTGTCCCAGTATTCCCTTTGTTCTCTATTCTGTATCCAGCAATCTTACTCTACTCTACTCTACTCTTACCCTACTCTATCTGAACTCTCCCTTTAGTAATCTGTAGGGGCCTCTCCTTGCTTCTGCTCAGGTGTTACTCAAGTCTAGAGTTCTCTGAGGACCCCAGATTATTGCCTTGATCACTTAGTTTCCCTAATGCAAGTCTCTAATTTTTAAGACTGTTTTCTCCTGCATTGTCTCCCACTGAATTCTAGCACACACAGGCCTAGAGGAAAGGAGTCTTGCACTCAAATCCAGAATCTTCCTTTTGTGGTCTACTTTAATGACATTGGAAAAGGTTCATAACTTCTTATAGTCATAATTCCTTTATCTCAGACAAATGGGATTATCAGGACCACTTCTAAGAGTTGTAAGGATAAAATGAAAAAACTACAAAAGCATTTAAAGGCTTCATAATAGTTATGCATCTGCTATTGATGCAGATTCTGTTACACTGCCTGCCTTTTTAGCATAGTTGTATTCTCAGTATCACTAATAACCACTTGGCCTATCTGCTCTGAGCTTAGCCCTTCCCAAGCCATCCCACTGTGGTTCACCAAGGTGTCCGAAATATATTGAAACAAGACAACTAGAAATTTAAGTACAAGGAAACCCTAGGTTTGTGTGCTTAGATACTGGGCATTGTGCCATAGACAAAAAGAAGGTAGACACTCCATCTCTACTTTACTTGACGAAATTTAGTTCGTTTGGATTTTATTTGTGGTAGGTACTTCCAAAGTGATACCTCTATCTTGATTTTACAAACTGTCAAATATTACTGCATGTCAACCAATCCTCACACAAGGGGGTTACCAGGGATCATCATATTAAGTCCTAACACCTACTTCAGCACCCTCTATGTGGCAGCCATGGTTTATTGGCACACTGTATATAATTTAACCCTTGGAAAACACATTGAGACAGACATTAACCCCATTTTATAGAGGAATGATTATGGGTTTCATGAGAAGCAGAATATGAGATTTCAGTTCCTCTAAACTAGCTGAGACTTCTAACCAAAGAAGGAAGATAATAACTCAAATAAATATTTCTAAACATTTGGATCAACTCCTCTATTTTGTCAAAATATATATTTTTTATTTAGAGGAAAAAAAGTAAAACAGAAAAAAGGGTAGAAATAATACAGAATTCAAAAAACAGTAAGACATAACTAGTTGATAAATTACATATTATTATCTTAGAAGTATTGTTCAAGTTACAAAATCAAAGCATAAAAAGTGGACAATCAAACAATGACAGTACAAACTATTCTGTTTGATAAACTAATGAAAACTTAATAGTATGGTTGCCTATCTTGCACCCTTATGCATACAGCTATATCTTTTAGAGCACTTTCTTTCCCTTTCATTATTACAATATCTGTTATACATTTTCTATCTTATTACTCTTTCAGTTTTTATTATTATTTTTATACTAGAGAGATAATACAATATTTACAAATGTGAGTCTGATTTATTTCACTTATGAGGATACTCTCAAGTTGCCTCCAATTACCTATAAAAGCCTCAAAATCATCCTTTTTTATAGCTGAGTAATCTTCCATTATATAAACATGCCACATCTTTTTTACCCACTCTGCAGATGATGGGCATTTTTGTTGTTTCCAAGATTTAGCTATTACAAATTGTGCTGCTACAAACATGGGTGCACATATATCACTGCTTTAGTTTTTCTGGGAAAATACCCATGAGGGGAATAGCAATTGAATGGAATGCCAATGTATTGAATGGAACTTCCTATCCTAGTTTTTTGAGGAATCTCCATACTGATTTCCCCAGTGGCTGCACCAGTCTACATGTTGGAAAAATTTTCTTTCCACATGTTGAAGACTGAAGTTAACCCCGTCTATTACCATGCACTAAACTAAAGTCAAAATGGATCAAAGATCTAAATATTAAAACAGAAACACTAAATCTACTGCAAGACAAGGTAGGTAGAAATCTTGGAGACATAGGGGTAGGCAAAGAATTCATGAGCAAAACACAAACCACACAGGAAGTACTTCAAAGTATCAACATATGGGATCTCATCTTATTAAAACGTTTTTGCACTTCAAAAGAAATCACCAACAAAGTGTAAGAAAACCTGCAGAATGGGAAAGAATTTTAGCCAGCAGTCTCTCAGATGAAGGACTTAAATCCAGAACCGAGAACTGAAAAACATGAGACTCTACAAATTCAAGGACCCTCTCTAAAAATGGGCATCTGAGATGAACACACAGTTCTCAGATGAAGATATACAAATGGCAAATAAATACACGAAGAAATGTTCACCATCACTGGTCATTCGAGAAATGCAAATTAAAACCGCACTGAGATTTCATCTCACTCAGGAAAGAATGGCTGCCATCAAGAAATCAACTGATAACAAATGTTGGCAAGGCTGTGGGAAAAAAGGAACACGTCTCCACTGTGAAAATAAGTTTTAAGAAGATAATATATCAGCAGTTCTCAGAGATGATACTTTCTAATCACTTCCTGTTAAAGGTGAAACCACACTCAGAGAGATTATGTGACTGGTAACTGGGATGACTGAAAACCTGATCATCTGCATTTCAGATCATGGTTTTTAAATAAGGGAATAGAAAACATTTATTATAATATTACATTAAAGAAAAATCTTCAACATTATACTGAGTAGGGGAAAAACTGAATATATTTCCTCTAAGAGGAGGAACAAAATAAGGATGTGTGCCCATATAATTTCTATTCAATATAGTACTTGAAACTTTAGCTGGAGCAATTAGGTAAGAGGAAGAAATAAAATGAATATGTACAGGAAAGAAAGAAGTCAATTATCCTTACTTCCAGATGATATGATCCTAAACATAGAAGACCAAAAGACTTTTAGATCTGATAAACAAATTCAGCAAAGTAGCAGGATACAAAACCAAAATTAAAAAATCTATAGCTTTCCTATTGATTGTGACCAGTGATGAACTAGATGAGAAATAAATCCAAAAAACAATTCAACTCTTAAAAAATAAAATATGTGTGAGTCAACCTAAAGAAGGCAAAGACCAATGCAATGAAACTTACAAAACACCAAAGAAAGAAACTGGAGAAAATTCTTGAATGTGGTTTGTCAACCACCATGTTTATAGATTGGCAGAGTTAATAGTGTTGAAATGGCTGTATCTGTGAAAGCAATCCATAGATTCAATAAGATCCTCATCAAAATACCACAACATTCTTCAGAGAACTAGAAAAAAATCCTAAAATCAATATGGAAACAAAAGACCCCAAATGGCCAGAACAATCCTAAGCAAAAAGAGCAAGGCTGAGGGTACCACTATACCTGATTTCAAACTATGCTACAGAGCTGTAGTAACAAAAACAGCATGATACTGGCACAAAAATAGACACGCAGATGAAAGGAATAGAATAGAGCACACAGTAATGCACCTGACAAGTATAGCCATCTGATTCTGTTGAAAGGGCCAAAAACATACACTGGAGAAAAGACAGACTCTTCAAGAAATTTTTCTAGGAAAACTAATCACTCATATGTAGAAGTTTGAAATGAGATCAAATCAGCTACAAAAGATCAACAATCTAAGTAGAAGACACAAAGTTTAAAACTGCTAGGAGAAAACATAGGGAAAACACTTCAGGATGGGTGCATATAAAGACTTCCTGAACAAGACCCCGATAACTCAGGAAATAACAGTTGGAATTGACAAATGGGATTGGATCAAATTTAAATGTTTCTGCACAACAAAGGAAATACTTGACAAAGTGAAGAAACAACCTACAGAATGGGAGACAATCTTTGCCAGTTACTATTCTGACAGAAGAGTAAGATCCAGCACTTACAAAGCACTAAAAAATGTGACTAGTCTGACAAATAATTAATAAGGAATTATTAATCATTATTGATGAAGAAGAATTAAATGATACAATAATCCAATAAATAATTGGACAAATGAACTGGAGGCACTTCTCAAAAGAGGAAATACAAATTGTCAACACTTTTATGAAAAGCTGTTCACATCTTCAGCCACTATAAAGATGCAAATAAAACTACGCTCAGGTTTCATCTCTCACAGCCAGAATGGCTGTCATCAAACAAACAAAGCAACAAAAACAAAAACAAAAACCCCCAAAACAAAATACGCTGTGAAAGATATGGGAGCAAAGGAATCCTTATACTTTGTCAGTGGAAATATAAATTAAATTAGTACAGTCTATGGAAATCAATATGGAAGGTCCTGAAAAAAATAAAAGAAAACTAGAAGTACCATGTGGTTCAGCTATACTACTCTTTGGTATCTACCTGTAGGAATTAAAGTTGGCACAGTATAGAGATAGCTGCATACCCATGTTTATTGCAGCCCAGGTCATACTGCTCCAGATATGGAGCCAGCTTAAGAGTGCATTAACAGATGGATGGATAAAGAAAATGCAGTGTGTGTACACAGTGAAGAATCATCCAGCCACAAAGAGGAATGAAATCCCGTCGTTTGCTAGAAAATAGCTAGAGCTGGAGGTCATCATGTTAGGCAGAGTGAGCCACATTCAGAAAGACAAATATCACGAGTCTTCCCTAACATGTAGAACATTTTTAAAAAGACATGAAATTAGAAGGGAGACTAGTAGGCAAGAGGAAAGGAATAAGGGTCAGTGTACAGGGAGGTGTACTGGAAAGTAATAAGGTAAGGGGTGTTTACATATGAAAATGTCACAATAGAATAGAATATTTTATTAAATTAATATGTACTAAAGATGATGTACATTAAAAAAAAAAAGGAAAATTGTTTCCCAGAATTACAATCATACATTACCAGTTCTGCTCCTGGGTCTGCTTTCTTCAGGTTCTAATTCAATTTTTATTCATGACAAAGGACTATATGCCTATCGCACTGTGTGAAGACGGAGGCAAAAAGAAATCTTGGCCTGTTATCGGGGTGCCGGTTGCTGCTTTTGGTCTCGCACGGGCTCTGTCCCACAGCTTCAGTGATTACTAAGGCCTTGCTAGCAACTTTCATCCGAGAGTGCCTGTTCCAAGCTCTCACAAATAGGATCATAGTTGGACTCTTAGGAGGTGGGTTGGGGTCAAATGTAAACACATAGAGTGCAGAGGGAGCAGGGGTCTAGGTGCCCGCTGGGGCTTGCTGCCTGTTGGCTCACTCACCTGACCGCACCCTACCTGCCTGGCATGAGCTGGTGAACACAGAAAGTCACTCTGCAGCTTTGCCAAGTTCATCTCCACCTTCCTTGCCTCTCCTTACCCAAACAGGAAAGGACAACAACAAATCACCAGAAATTTTTTCTCACCCAAAAGTCTCACTTTTCCAGGTATTTGCAACTTTTAAGACATTCATTCCTTCTTCTGGAAAGGGTGATTTTGTTCAAGGCATGGTGGGTGCTAGCTGAGGGCATGACCTTGGTGGGTGAAGAATCTTAGGAAATTCTGAGGACTCTGGACTTGCAGGAGAGACTGGTTTGGGGATATGTGAAGAGCTAGTCTTTCACAGTTTCCCGCCTCTTATGGGCTGAATTATGAACACTGCCTCCAAATTGATGTGTTGAAGTCCTAATCTCCACTGCTGCATTAGGTAACTGGGTTTGGAATCAAGGTCTTTGAAGAGATGATTAAGAACAAAAGAAGCCTTTAGGATGAACCCTAAACCTACATGGTTGGTATCCTTACAAGAAGATGAAGTTTGGACATAGACTCATGCACCAGACAAATGCATGCAGAGAAGACTAAGTGAGATTACTGCAAGGAGGTAGCCACTGGCAAACCAAGGAGAGAGGTTACAGAAGAAAACAAACTGGATGATACCTTGGTTGTAGATTTCTAGCTGCAAGAAGTGGGAAAAAATAAATTTGTACTGTTTAAGTCCCCCAGAGAATGATGTCTTGTCATGGCAGCCATAGGAAACTAATATGACTTCTTTTCTGCTACCAGTCTTAGAAACCAAAGACACTGGGACCACCAGTGGGCAGTGTCTTCTTATTTGATTTTCTCATCCCTTCCAGAAAATGCCAGTGGTCTAAACTTTTTATAGCTCCTTTAGATCCTCACACCATCTGAGGCAGCAGGTGAAGGGGTCAGGAGATGGCAATATTTGAAGGCCACTGGTGGTGTAGGAGATGCATCAGTCATCCTTGGATGGTAATATGCTAGATCCCGACTTGTTACAGTGTCAGTGTCACTAAGTGAGTATGTGGGAGAGAAGGACATGGGTTATTGGGTAATGATACATAAGGGTCAGAGGCTAATTACAGAATAATAATGTGAGAAGAGAGAAAAACCTAAAACTTGGGTTGACTCTATAAGAAACACTAATTATAGTCATTTATGTGAACTGCTTACCATTGATAGCTAATTATCATGCAGCACAATAACAATTATGTATATCATTAAATATGTATCAGATTAGTTTTATTTGATTACAATAATAAACTCCAGAAACACAGTGTCAGGCCTAGAAGGGGACCTTGGAGATCAACATCTAGGTCTAACCCCTCATATTCAAGATGTGGACCCTGAGGCCTGACAGTTGTTTACAGCAATGCTGGGGACTGAACATATGTTTGTGGCCTGCTAACCACACTCCCCATGGGAACCTTGCACAGAATTAAATCCAGAAACCAACAGAGACCTTCCCGACTGTCCTCTTTAAGGGGCACCTGGCCCAGTCCCTGTGGCATCACCCATCAGAGGATGAACTTTTCTAGTTTATTTGGCTTGTTTTCATTGCTGCAGCTGTAATACAGAGTATGTGTTCAATAACTCCTTCTCAGATGAAATCAATCAGTGATTGATTTACCAGGGGGAAAGACTCAGATGCAAGGACCACAATGGAGACTGGAGTAAGTGAATGACCAGGCTGACAGCTGGTACTGAAGTCTCTCTAATACCAGATTCCTCCCTTCCACTTTCCATCATCTCAGACATTTTGGAACCATACAGATCCCTACACCATTGCCTTAGAAGTTCAGATTTATTAGACCTGAGCAGGGTTCCAAGAATCTATATTCTTTTAAACACTAACTCTAGGAACGTGTTATGCTCAATACATTTAGAAAACACTTATAATATAGTTGTCTCATCGTGAGAGCATGGTCTAAAAGCAATAGAGAAAACCTAAGCATGAGAATTTTCAGGGAGAAAAATGCCATACTTAGACCCTGCTGGATTGTTTGAAGAATCTATCATTGGTGACATGACAGCTGGCATCTGAGAAGAGCAGGATGCATCCTGTTAGCAAATTTATACCTCTCCTGGCACAGGGCTATGTGTTGGGGGACAGTGACCTGGGTCATAAAATCCTTCACATAGAGAGCTCACTGTCACAGGAGAGAAAGGTTGTTCTTTATGGCCCTTTATTAAGTTAGAGTTTGCCCAGAGTAAAATTCACTTTTCTAAGTGTTTAGTTCTATGAATTTTGTAAAATATAATTCCAACTCCCAACCTCTCAAAAAACTCCAGTAGCCCTATGTAGTCAAGGACCCAGGTGGCCAGATATCCCAGTTTGACTAGGGATGGAGGCGTCCTGGCCTACAACTATGACAGTTACAAGTAAACCACAATGGCAAATCAGCTCTGAAAACCAATGAGGTTTTTTTTTTTGTTTCTATAGTTTATTTTCTGCTATAGAATCACACAGTTTGTGATCTTTTGAATTTGACTTTCTTCCCTTAGAGTAATGAATAAGAGACGCATCCATGGCATTGAGTGTACCAGCTGCTCATTTAGTTTTCTTGTTGAGTGGTATTGTATATGGATGTTCCACAGTTATTTATCACTGCACCATTTTCCTTTATTATAAAAACTGCTGTTAGAGTGTGACTGGTCCCATTGTAGGTGCAGTATGCCCTTCCTCAGTTATCCACCAATGAAGCTTATCCTTACAAACTTTTCCTGCCATCAGCCTGGCAGCTAAAGTTACAAGTGCATGGCAAGTGAGGAGAGCCTCGGCAAAGGGGGAATTGCTGGTGATACAGTTGTTGGCAGTGGCTTACTCCAAAGGCTCCTCAAGTACTGCCTACACTTACTGCAAGCTTCCTTGAAGCCTGGACCTAGAGCCCTGAAATAGGACACAGGCACCAGAAAGAAGGAGGAGAGAAAGGAACTTATATCTAAGGCCTTGGAGAAATGCCTCCGCTCATTAAAACGTGCCTAGGTTGAGTAGATCACATGTAGGTCTACAGAACATTCTGAAAATGCACCACTCACCATTAAATGTATAAAACTCATTTCATCTCCTTGAGAAAATAAGAGCTGGAGCAACTTCCAGTTAATGAAAAGCACAAGGTGGGCAAAATAAAAATGGTCTCACCTTGACTCAGGAGCTATCTTTAAATAGTCACAGAAAATGCAAACTCTTTTGCACTTTCTTTTCCTTTTCCAGGAATAGGCCAGCACCACAGGTATGTCTGAAAAGGACCTGCATCTGCAGCTCCCCCCCCCCACCGGGTCTCTCAGGCTCCTGACATTTTCTCCAGGTCAGAGACACTGCATACAAATACCTGTCTGTCTATTCATGTTCTGCCATTCAGGCAGTGAGGAAAAAAATAAAAAAACTGGACTCAATCCCCGCCTTGGGATAATTGCTTAGCAAACAGGATGCACATAATCCATTTTCATTATTAATACTCCAGTTAGGAGCCAGGCTCTGTGTTTGGTTTCCCATAATGAGAGCTGCCTTACAATGGAGGTGATGCAATCTACCATTCTGCTCACAGCACTGCAAGGAAGCAGAGAAAATCCTCCTGTGGCAGATTTAGATTCCAGGCATTTCTGTTCCCTATAAAGCAAGAGGCTGGATGGGCCCACTATTGAAGAGCAAGACGTGCTGATTTTCTTGCCTGGGTGATTTTGTAAAAATGTCTTGCCTGCTCATTTGCTTATTGTGTATTATGTGTTCCTAATCTGGGTCCAATAGCTCCTTCGAAGGCATCTGCCCCATTCCACTGCACACCCAGAGAGCGAAACTGCTGGCACGAAGCAGAACAATTTGAAAGTGATTGTCAAGCAGGGCTAATTCAGATGTAACCAGTGCAACCTTCATGGCTGGCTCAACCACGCAGCAGAAACCTGCTTAGTTTTTAAAGGTTCTTTTTTAAAAATGCTTGAACTAGAGGTGTTTCCTGAAGAGAGTTAAAACACTTCTTGGTGAAATCATTTCTTCTCCTGCAACTTTCATTCCATCTCAGTGGAAGGTGGTTTGCTATTAAAAGAAAAAGATAATCCATTATCACTATGAGTGTTGAACTGCCAGGGGGAAGCCTGTAGCTGACTGGAAGGAAGGGGTGATAACTTGCATTTGATGGAAAAAAAAAAGTATCAATTGCCAGTTGGTGTCTTGCCATTTGTTAGAAATATACTATGAATGTGTCCATAGGCAGAGGTACTGGTCCCTTGGAGGATTTGCAGTGAGATTTGATGGCTTCCTATTTACCTCTGGGTGATTAGTTTGAGCCCCCAGTTTGGATCTGCAGTGACTGAATCGGTTATTTTTATCAAGCTCTTTGGTGACAGGTGTCCTTGTTACAAGAAACAAATTGGCACTAATTGGGCACTCCTGTTGGCATCCTGGCAGGAGAGACAGCAATGACTTGATCTGCAGAAGCTGCACATTAACAGGAAGGGGACACATGTGCTGGACATGCCCAAGCTGTTCTGTTGCCGCTGTTTGTTTGTTTTTGTTTCAAGAGTTTGAGCCATGCTGATTAATACGGCAATTTTCACTAACATTCTTGCATTCTGTGGACAAAACACACATGCACACATGTAACACATGTATACATGTAAGTGCAGGCACACACATGCAAAAGAGAATCTATCAAAATATAGTATACTGATGAAAGTCCTGTCACTGTATTTATCAGGATCATTGATGAAAGTATTGACTGGTGACCCCACAAGAGCTGAGAAATAATTTCTTGATGGACAGGGTCATTAAAACCTGGAATGCAGTTTGACACATAGATGCTGAATAGAAAACTGTTAAGTGACTATGTATTAGTTGAATGATTGGATGAAGGATCTCTCCATTTCGTAATGAATGATAATCCTATCAAGTTGAATCCTAGACATGTGGAGTTGGACTAGACCTCAGCAATCATGTGAAAAGTATAAGCATCATTCAAATGAGGAGCATTTCGGGCTTGGCATGAGGAGTGACTGAACTGAGAGCAGAACCTTAGTCTTCTGAGCATTGGTGTTTTGCTATCTCAATGTTCCTTCTGAGAAAGAGAGATTGCAGGACACAGAACATTGCTGCTAATGAACAGCACCACGGACCATGAATAGAGAAACCTGATTCCTATAGCGGGATTCTCTCCTGATTGTATGGCCTCCAGAAAACCACTTAACGTTATTGGGTTTTGCTGTTTAGAGTCTATTTGGGGAGACAGATAAATAAGCAGGCAATTAGGATAAAAAATGCTACCTTTGAATAATAGGGGAACAACCTGGAAGAAAAGGACAGAAAAATCCAAGCACCACATAGGGGTAAGTTATTCTTCAACTCTAAATAATCAGTATGTTGAATGAGAACGTGGAAGGCTGGTGATGGTATTTCTTGATTTAATAAGTCTTAAGGGCCTCCATGGCTATTTCAGAAGTGACTGACCCAGCATACTCTAATGATCCACCAGGGGGGAGTAGAGGTCAATTTGTTCAGAACCAGAGGAAGTGGAGTGATTAGTGCTTTGTAGTTAAGGGGAGAGAGGAGAGCAGAGGAAAGACTCAGGGCAATACAAATCTTGGATGTGCTAGTCTTATATTGTCTTCTATATCCATGGCATCTACACAGAATGATTGAAGCTTTGAGATTTCACTGTGAACTGAAGCAACTGCTTGCAACCTAATGCCTTTGAGATGATGTCCAGTGGAAGTCTAGAGAAATGATCATAGAATGGCCTGTTAGTTATAGATAAATTACATGTTCCGCTATCCATAGTAAGGGATGTAGAGTTAAAGAAAGCTCTTAAACCACCCAGAAACTGTGTCATGCAGACTTTTGCTATAACAAGTAACCAAACAGATGAAGCTGGTTGCTTTTGCTAAATGCAGATGCTTATGAATGTTCATAAAATGGATAGAATGAAAAAGGAAAACAAAGTAGAATCAAACAAGTATATGATAATTTTTTCATAGCATGCTTTTTAAGATGCTTGAAAGAAAAGTTCTAGTTTGTCTGCCTGGGACAATAGAGAGTAAAATTAAATTCAAAGATGAAAATTTCTATCCAGTAGAGAATCGATACTGATTTTAGGGTATTAGGAAAGGTTAGAAAAGAGTCTTCTAGATTTGACCAAGTGCATATACATTAAAGGAGATGGGACCCTCACAGCTCACTCTAATTTAGCCACTGCTGTCATGGTTAGAAAGACCTTGTTACTGTATGTGGGCTGCTTTGTACTGCAAGCTGCCCCTACTGAGTAGCTCTGGCGATACGGGGTAGCTCGGAAATGGAAGAGCCTTTCAATATGGTGCGCTAAAGGGGCAGAGGCTGGCCTGTGCATAAGCTCCATTCTAATACTGATAACAATCATACAATACAATGCTCATTTATATAGTTCTTCCAGGTGCCAGACACTGTGTCTGTGTTAACTCACGCAGTCTACATTAACTCACAACCCACAGTTCTGTGAGTTGGATTCTTTTTATGAGCTGAATTTTACAAATGTGGACACTGAGGCCCAAAATCATAAGCAATTTGCCTGAGGTCAGAAAATACACAAAGAGGTAGGATTCCAAGTGTGAGAGTCTAACTCTGGAGACCGTGGTGCTGGTGACCACACTACTATACATCGCTATAGGAAAAATAGGCACAAGTTATTTTCAGACAAGAAGACAGGCCAAGGAAGGAAGATGATAGGGTCCTTTGGACCTTGTTGATAACCTAGCAGAGTATTTGTACGTGGCTAGACACGAGGACACTGACACGGGTGCTCAAGTGAGGGAGGTAGTTTGGCAAGGTCCTGTAAAAATGTGCTGTCCTTGAAGCCTGAAGTTCCTGGGGATCAGTGACCTGCATTTTAAGACTCAGTCTGCTAGGGGATTTTTTGGTACTGTATTATATTTCTATAACTTTCTTATTAAATCTTAACATTTTAAAGAATTAATTTTCTAAATAACAGCCTGATTTATCCAGGCTTATGTAAAACAAATCCAGTGCTTGCTTCACCTCCTCCACGTGGGCTCCTAGGGTTTCATAGCAGACACAGCGGACGCTCTAGCCTTATCTACTAGGCCTCCCCAGCACTCTTGTTCCTGCAGCGGTCTCTACATCCCCATACTGCCTGTTACCTGTTCCCCTATCTCTGATGCCCCTTTCTGTGACATCAAGGGAGCCTGTTCTGCCCAGTGGGTACTAGAGGGTTTAATCCTTCCTGGATACTCCTGGCCCAATGGTAATGGGAGCAGTGGATAAAACTTCCTCCGACACTAACCCTGGCGACTGAACTTGGAAATGATTTTCAGTTTACCCAGGTAATGGGTAGCACTGAGCCCAAGGTGATGACAGTGGTCACTCAACCTTTGTTGCCTTTTCCCCTTTCTTTAATCTCACTTTCCAATCCCTCATTATGTTTTCTGACATTGTCTCCTAAGGACAGCAATGCTTTGCTTGTCAAAAGGCTCCAAGTGGCTGGGCATGGTGGCACATGCCTGTGATCCCAGCACTCAGAGCTTGAGGCAGGAGGATCACTGGGAGGCCAACTTGGACTGCAGAACAAAATCTTGGCTCAAAAAAAGATTTAAAAAAAAAAAGGCTCCACACTCAAACTTTTCATTACTCCAACAGCAAAGTGTAAAAATAAAAATCTACTCATTTTCATAATTTTGCTTCACAGTCAACCAAAAATCTGACTTGAAAAACCTCCACAGGCAGAGCGTGAGGCACGTGCTGCATCTCACTGAGGACGCAGAGGCATGAGTGTCAGTGTCAGCACCTCCCTCGCCCAGACAACATACAGTGCTTGTGTTACTGCATTAAAAATCATCATTGTGCTTTTTTTTAATGCTTTGTTTGCATAAAATATCATAACCATGGCTCTAAAGAAAGTTAGGGATGCCAGCAGTAAAGCTAAGAGACAAACTGAGAACCGTGATAGTGTTCAAGAAACAAATCGTTGTGAAATTTGTCACTGTCCTGGAAAAATAAAGGTTTAAGTGAAAATTTTGGGCCTCAGAACCAATTGTTTGACTTTCTGTTATTTCTCATGAGAAAAATATGTTTAGCTCTAGATGTTTTTTGGTGTTCAAACAGGAATTTGGGATTGAGTTTGACAACCAAGATATCACTGTAAAGTGAATCCAAGTTCTTGCCCTAGGCCTTGTGATGGAGGGGTATAGTGGGGTGGGGTGGTGGTGGTGGTGGAGGCTAAATTAGGACAATTTTGAAAAGGGTCCTCATGTACCCCAGGAGCTGATGGTGGTGGCGGAAGGGAGGCTCAATATGGAAGAATTGCTAGGATCAGGGAAAAGGAATAGGAGACCTCAAATCAGAGAAGAAAACCCCTATGTACTGGAGGACTCTCCATTTGGACTCTGAGGATTTTGGGGGATTTCTGAGGCTGAGAGATCCCACAAAACTTTTTCATCAGGTGAGTAACAGAAAAGGCCAGCTTCCTGAGTACCAATGACTGCTCCTGCATCCGGCACAGGAAGCCCAGGAAATGGAATAAGGATAACCCAGAGCACAGAAAACCTCCCCAAATCTCCAGCTCTCTGCGGTTTGGACACTAAGTGAAATGCCTCCCACCAACTCCCTGGAATTGGGAAGAACTCTTAGGGACATCCCTGAGAAATGGAGGTGAA